>JAZAYU010000824.1:0-144755 GCA_038501625.1 Corbicula japonica
TGACGTTTCGAAAAAATGTTATTATTATGAAAACTTAATTATGGTGGGTTTGTCAAAATACCAATAAATACAAAAGTACATTCAAGGCTCAGTGCGAACAATTGGACCAGGGTTACCGATATCCAATTACGTTTTAAGTGAGCATGCCCTACAT
Organism: Corbicula japonica; assembly: GCA_038501625.1. Taxonomy (NCBI): domain Eukaryota; kingdom Metazoa; phylum Mollusca; class Bivalvia; order Venerida; family Cyrenidae; genus Corbicula; species Corbicula japonica. Next base: position 155 of record JAZAYU010000824.1, read on the forward strand.
GAGTTATGATCTGATTATATTATATATTAAACGTAAATTTGCTTAGATCGGGTAAGTTGCTTATTTCGGCAATTGCGCGAAAATTGACCAATCGATGTGAGCGGGATTTGTTGAGTAGCACAAACCATTTGTTTGCCTCGGCCGGTAAAACAGTCCGGATGTTATATCTGCCACTGACACTCATGATTGATGATTTTTTAAAAATATATTTATAATATGAAGACATTTTTTTCTGAAATAAGTCTACAGTTAAACCTGCCTTAGCGGCCACCTGCGAATAGCATCCATCTGTCTTAAACAGCCAGTTTGAATATGTCCTAAACTGACATTTTGTTCTCATTTTAACCTGTCTTTAAAAGCCACTTGTGTAGAGCAGCCACTTTGTGTCACTTCCTTGGGTGGCAGCTAAAGACAGGTTTGACTTAATTATAGTTTTGTTGAGCGGCCTTCCGTATACAAATGAGGAACATAACGATATTTTACGAACAGTCAAATTTCAGATAAGTTGCAAATCCGAGTGGTGCATTCTTCCTAGTATTCTGTTGCAATAGGCTAATTTATTACACATTAAGGGGTCGCCAGACATTGCAAATGGCGAAAAGAGGCTAAAATTTCAAAAATGAATTTTGGGGGAAATACTTATTGCCACCTAGATTTTAGTAAAGAAATGTATTTAGCTAAAGATGTAGTTAATGTTTGCAAGCTCAATTTAGTCTAATTCATGTTCTAATTACCAACCTCCAGTTAAAACAAAAGAAAAACCGTTTGCATGAGAACTCTGAAATGCATGGACAATATATCAAAGCAACTCATATCTGAAATAAGTATATGCGGGTCTACAATGTTTAGTGCCAATTCGTCAAAATAATGTTAGGGTTTTCAAGAAATTCAAGGAAAACTTACTTCCTGGTTCAAACCGAAAGTAGAAATTTGAACCAGGAAGTAAGTTTTCCTTGAATTTCTTGAAAACCCTAACATTATTTTATGAATTGGCACTAAACATTGTAGACCTGCATATACTTATATCAGGTATGAGTTGCTTTGGTGTATTGTCCATGAATTTCAGAGTTCTCATGCAAACGGTTTTTCTTTTGTTTTAGTATGTGCTTGGTAATTAGAACATGAATTAGACTAAATTGAGCTTGCAAACATTAACTACATCCTTAGCTAAATACATTTCTTTACTTAAATCTAGGTGGCAATAAGTATTTCCCCCAAACTTTATTTTTGAAACTTTAGCCAGTTTTCGCCATTTGCAATGTTTGCAACCTCTTAAACCTGGGGTTCTTATCAGGTTCACCTAATTAAAATGTTTGCCTACAGAATATCCTTTGCATTAATCATCTAGTTATTTCAAGAAATCAGTTTTATCCACCAACTGTTCCGCATTTCAGCCGCCATGTCACGTATGTAGTGCATAGGTCGATTTCTGTCACAGATATTTTAAGGTAAGCTCAAACCAACTGATTAAGCATAAAGATCGAATGGCTAAAATATCATCACCAGTTTACATTTCTCTTTTGACTTCCCAACAAGACCACGGCTGAAGGTTATAAAGCTGAGATTGGAATTAGTCTCAAATCTCAAGCATCTGATTGGCTGAAATGGCGACTGGTCGCCATTTCAGCCAATCAAATGCTTGAGATTTGAGACTGGTTTCCATGCTCAGGTTTATAACCTTGGGCACACCTCCTAAACTGCCATCAAGTGCTACTTTAAAATAATATTATATCTCGAAAGCCACCTTTTCCAATCGAAGATGTTAGAGCAATTTCATATTGATCGAACGTTCTTCAAGATGTTTGAAATAAATCATCGGTTTGAAATAAAACTAGATGGGTGTTCAGTTGAACATTTGTGTCGCCCTCTGGTGCTTGTCGGAATAAAAATGCAATTATAAAAAGGGGCATAACTCCATCAAAGAATTTGGCATCATCATGAGCGTGTTGTCATAAGCAATATAATTTGAAAGTTTGATGTAAAATATTAAGAAATGACAAAGTTATAGCCAATGTTAAGTTTTTTGTGTAAAAATCCAAGTACAAAAAGGGGCATAACTCCATCAAATTAAGTTTTCGTGACGGACCAACGGACAGACAGACGGACTCCATCGAAGAATTAGGCATCATCATGAGCGCGTTGTCATAAGCAATATAATTTGAAAGTTTGATGTAAAAATATAAAGAAATGACAAAGTTATAGCCAACGTTAAGTTTTCGTGTAAAAATCCAAGTACAAAAAGGGGCATAACTCCATCAAATGTGATCTTGACCTTGAGAATTTGGCATCATCTCGAGCGCGTTGTCATAAGCAATATAATTTGAAAGTTTGATGAAAAAATATTAAGAAATGACAAAATTATTGCCAACGTTAAGTTTTCGCGTAAAAATCCAAGTACAAAAAGGGGCATAACTCCATCAAATGTGACCTTGACCTTGAGAATTTGGCATCATCTCGAGCGTGTTGTCATAAGCAATATTATTTGCAAGTTTGATAAAGAAATATTAAGTAATGGCAAAGTTATAGCCAACGTTAAGTTTTCGTGACGGACGGACGGACGGACGGACGGGCCGACGGACGGACAGACGGGCAAAGCGATCACTATGTATCGCCGTTTCTTCGAAAGGGCGACACAAAAAAGGTGGTTTTCGAGAAGTCATTTTAAACTAGGGTGTCTCATCTCTTTTATGTTTAACTCAGAAATAATGCCAAATGCCCAATCAGAAGTTAGCTGTACATTAAGCACAGTCAGGTTTTCTGATATGAAGCTCAAAGAATTCGAATTTGCAAAAACAGTTTTCTAGCTCATTCAAATCAAATGGGTGAAAAATATCAGCTCAAGAAAATTTTCATAGTGATAGAAAAAGAACAACTGCTATACACACTATAGAGAGCTGGTCCCAAGATCATAAAACTAAAGCTGGAGACCAGACTCAAATCTCAAGCATCTGATTGGCTGAAATGGCGACTAGTCGCCATTTCAGCCAATCAGATGCTAGCGAATTGAGTCTGGTCTCCAATCTTAGTTTTAATTATCTTGGGCCCAGGAACTTGTCAATAGAATTTGGTGTTCTGTGGAACACACGTGTCGCCTGCTTCATAAAGTTGAAATGTGGGCCTGTGTTTTATCATATAATTTTATGATAAAAATGTAATTCAAGTCGGATTGCAATACTACAAAATTACTGATCTTTATAATCTTTCAGGGGCATAACTAAAAAAATCAGAAGTTATCATTCTCATTGTCACAGATGGCATTGTTAATGCTGATGGCATATTTCAAATATTAAGTGAACTGGACAAGTATTTTCAAAGTTATAAGCAACATTAACTTTCATTATAAATTTATTTGATGGGCGCATAACTAAGAAAATAGTGAAACAGGAGTTATCATTCTTGTTGTCACTGATGGCATTGTTTAATGAAAATGATATATTCCAAGTATTGTGTGAAGTGGACAAGTACTTGTAAAGTTATATACAACATTAAGTTTGAAATTAAAGTTCATGAAAGTGATATATTCTAAGTATTAAGTGAATGTGACAAGTACTTTCAAAGTTATTGGAAACATTTACCTTCATATTAAAGTTGCATTTGAAAGGGGCATTAATCAAAAACTAGTGAAACAGGAGTTACCATTCTTATTGTTACCATTGGCGTAGTTCATAAAGATGATACATTCCAAGTTTTAAATTAGTTACACAATTATTTCAAAGTTATAGGCAACATTAGGTTTCATGTTAAAGTTGTATTTGAACGGGGTATAAATCAAAAAGTATTGAAACTTATGTTTTCATTCTTGTTGTTACCGATGGCATTGATCGTGAAGATGATACAATCCGAGTATTAAGTGAAAAGCCCGACCAAATAAAGATGAAGTGAATGTAAATTAAGAACAATGAAAACCTATTGTCACATTTATTACGATTAAATAATCACTGGACCTCATAAACATGCCTAGTGTATGACAGCTAGATGTACTGTTGTTAGTAAAGATGCTAAAGGAAAGTATCTATAATTATACAGTAGGTATAACTGGCATAGGCTGTACCTTTTCCTTTAAATGACATAGTTTGGTATATTTTAATAACAATAAAAACGTTTAGGCAGTTCACATTGTCCCAGATGCAGTATAAAGAAAAACAGATGACCATCACCCCAACCCATTCTGGCCTCGATACAAATCATGAAAAACAAAAACTAGAAACAGTAGTAAACATCATCACGACAGCCTATAATTTCTTCAAAACTAGAAACATTGGTAAACATTATATCATTATAGCCTATATAAGGGAAGAATATCAAAATCTCTCTAACGGAAAATTGCAGTTCCGTCAAACTTTGCATAAATAAATCATTTTATATATTTATACGTTAAAAAAAGTTAGGACAGAAAAGAAAAATAGTTTGACCTAAAAAAATCCATAAATTCTGCAACCAAACACAAAAACAAAGCAACACTAAACATCAATTTAAATGTCTTCCTGAGTAATGAGTTACTAACAACAATATGTAAGATTATCTTGTCTAAAACATGTATACAGTAAGAGGTATTTGTAAAAGTGTGTTTTGGCCTTTAATGTCATGGTTGCGAAAAAGAATGACAAAAAATTGTTTACTTCTCTCTTTACATTTAAAAGTACTTTTAAAGAATCTTGGATATTGTCAGTATCATTTTGATCATGTGGGCATTTGATCTGTTTTTGTTTTGCGATGCTTCGTTTTTGTGTTTGATTGCAAATAGAATTTTAGGAATTTTCAAGCTTTATTTTTCTTTACAGTTCTAAATTGTCTTACCACTTTTTCTTTTCGTTATTGGGAAATGTATATACTAATTTAAAATAAATCTAAGGGATTTCACTAAAAATGTTTCTAAGGTCGCCATTAGGGTATGCCAAAGAATTTTGAAGTTATCTTAAGAAATTCAAAAAAAAATGGTTGTAGGGCAAAGTTTTTCACTTCAGACGTAATTTTGATCCAAAAAGGTCCAAACTTAGAGAAAAAAAATATGATCTTCTTATTGAAATGATTTCATTCTAAATTATTTCTAAGGTTGCGATAAGGTAACTATTGTGCTTGCAACGTCTGTATAAACTTTTCATCAGATCTCTGGTAACCGCAGAACCCAGCTTATTTGAACACGTCTGTGGGCGCAATAATACAGTTCAAAAACGCTTGTCGCCGTAGCATATGTCTTTTCGATTTCCAGCTGGCAGGGCGACAGTCTAAAATACAGTTTTCACAAGACAACAACGGCGTTCCGTACTAATGTCCTAATTACAAGCCTCGTTTTGAAGTGTCTGGTTTTTTAACGAAAAATGTCTTCAGACGTACTGATCGCCTTTGCGAAATCAGAGCGTCTGAATGATTGAAACTACTCAAGGTATGCGCGAAGCCGCCAAACAGACAGGATCGAGCTAATACTTGATGTTAGAAATGTGCGATATCGTCGGCTTAATTAATATACAGTTAATATATCAATCAGTACGGCAGGGGTAGTACCGTGATCACCGGCGAATGACCCCCAGATAAAATAATTGCTTTACCTTAAATAAGAAAACAAATGGCGGAACTAAAAAGAATAGAATTTTGACAGGGAACAGGCGATTTGAGAACAGAAACCCTGCATAACACAAAGAACGTCCGGGCAAAATTAAAAAAAAAACACGAGTATATCCTATGTATGATTAAACAGTATTAAAACTATACTGGCTGGGATATTGAAACCACTCATATAAAAACCGGCCGAAATATTGAGACAGCAATGATTGTAAATGTACTATAAATAATTAGGTATCGTGCTCAACGACCTTCATAGATAACAGCACTGATTGTACGTGGAGACTTTTTACAGCCGCCATACGGCACACAAAATGCTCTCATTTGCTTTTAGCTACGATGTATTGCGTGCTTTTTTTATCTTCAGGCAAGCAATTTAGGGCCCTGAATGGTTATGTAGCAAATCGATAAAGCAGTTATATTTCTAGACTATCTGTAAGTTAAGCTATTGTGTGTATTGTATGTATTTATGAATTCAGGTGGGCGATTTAGGGCCATCATTGCTCCTTGTTTTGTATAAATTAATAACATTTCTAGACAATGCTGCAATTTAAAGGTTTGTGCTTAAAACTAGAGAACAACATATCAACAAATAGCATGTTCTGGTAGCAAGTCTACCACAGTTCTCTAAGTGGCACTTGCTCTTTTGTTGAACAGCCTTTGCCGCTATGGGTTTCTCCCACGCGCTAAGTAGCGCAGGCAGGCATAGACAATCGTGTTTCATAATACGGCGATTTCAGAAATTATGAAATGCGTTGTTTTTTCTTTTCGTTATAGTTCATTTCCTTAACCGCACCCATCACAATTAAGGATTCCTCGAGTTTCTATGTTGTTTATATTTTGTTTGTAGACGTTCGTCATTGACCGAATATTCTCAACCAGCTAGCACGTTTGTTTGTATGATTAAAGTTCACCAAAAACCGCAGCACATGCAACTAGTGGTGTACTAAATTTTATTATAGAAGTGCTTTATTTACTAGCATTACACATAACACCAACCTATTTATTTATTAACAGGTAAATCATTTGTGTTAATTCATGTCTAAGTAAGAAGGTTTATAAAAACTAAAAAAAATATTGAAATATTAAAAATATATTTGCTTAATGACGTACCATATTTACAAGTGTGAACTAAGGTTGACATCGTGAGTTCATCTGACTTGTGACGACCTCTTGATCGATTTCCTTCAAGGACAAATATTTACGTAGTTTATGCGTATTAGCGGAATTTATTTAGCGGACAATATTCTGGTTTATCTGTTATCACTGTAGGTTAACAGCTGTTGTGGCGTTTGTATTTGTATAAGTCGGATAATATCGTTAAAGGTTAGAACGTGGTTAATAAGATATTTTCAGTTGTATGTTAAGCGCATAGAAGCAGACACAGTTCATTAACTATGACATAGAAATTGAACTAAGAAGGATTTCGAGGAAATAAAAACAAAACATCCGTGATTGTTGCAAAGTACTTATATATGTGAAGAACATTTAATTGTAACCTCTCGGGTTTGAACTCTTGAACTCGGGGATCTTCCACGTGTTAAGCGAAAGTGATAACCACTTTTCCACAGGGCAAGTTGAATGTTTCGAGGTGAAGTCGTTAAGGCAACCTGAACGGCATTTGCTAAAATATGGAGTGGAGTGTTGGAGTGGAGTTGTGGAGTGCAGTCTGGAGTGCAGTTTGGAGTCAGATTTTGGAGTGACTTTGGAGTCAAAAATTGGAGTCAAATTATGGAGTCAAAAATTGGAGTCAAATTTTGGAGGCGAAAATTGGAGTCAAATTTTTGAGTCGAAAATTGGAGTCAAATTTTAAATATTTGTAATTACAAGATTTCAAGAGTCATTGTTGATTCCATTACTTTTATTAGGTTGTCGGAAAAAAGAAAGTGTACAATTAATAATAAATTATTGCAGAATGTTTGTGTGTTCTAAGATTTCGATCTAGACTGTAAATTTTTGGTACAAGAAGGTAAATTTTAATTTTTTATGAATCAAAAATGTACAAAATGGCTTTCTCGTGGAATCTTAAGGCACTGTCTTGGAAATTAATATTTTTTCCGAAAATATATTTTATTAAATTTACAGCCTTCAAGCACATATTATAATTTTATTTCACAATCAAGTAGGTGCCCGAAAACATTAATTCACAAGTAAATGTAAACAAGAAAATTACTACAGAACATTAAAAATAGTTTGATACTCCTGTATGGTGGTACTGATTTACTCGTCTCGAGTTCTCTACAAATAACTTGTTTTAGATCAGTTCAAAGTCTCAAGAGCCAGTTTTCTATACAAAAATTATTTCCAGACTCTGTACAAAGATCATAGAACTCTTAATCTAACGTCCATTCCAGATAAAATAATTAACGCTCAAGTTATCATATACTTCAACAATTTTACAAGGTGACTCCAAAATTCCAAACTCTCACTCCAATTTTCGACTCCAAAGTCACTCCAAAATCTGACTCCAAACTTCACTCCAGACTCCACTCCAACACTCCACTCCAACACTCCACTCCATATTTTAGCAAATGCCAACCTGAACGTGTCTGTTAATATGATAACCTGACGGGTTAGTACGAGTTCGGTGCACCCTAAAACTTGTTTAAACACCCACATGACAAAATGCGTTGTCAATTACCGTTCCAATGCCGTAACCCCACAGGGACTCTATTTTATTGTTCGAGATACTGATCATATTATAAACCCATGCTCACGTTTCGTCTATATAGTTCGGCTGTTCGGAGAGTCGTGTTTCTGGACGTTAATATTCCAAATACATATGCATGTTTCTTAAAAAAGAAGATAATATCATTATCGTGTTTAATTACAAATTGTACAGAATACATTTAAGAAACCATATACCCTGTTTAAGCCGTTGAACTCCAAAAAGATCAGGGCCCAAGATCATAAAACTAAATCTGGAGATCAGTCTCAAATCTCAAGCATCTGATTGGCTGAAATGGCGACCAGTCGCCATTTCAGCCAATCAGATCTTTGAGATTTGAGACTGATCTCAAAACTTAGTTTTATGATCTCCAGCCCTGGTTAAGATTTCGAAAACGGAACAGAAAGTGTTCGTGAACAACGATATGTACGACTGTCCGTTAAGAAATAGTCAGCCATTGATCCGTTAAGAAATAGTCAGCCATTGATCTGTTAAGAAATAGTCAGCCATTGATCCGTTAAGAAATAGTCAGCCATTGATCCGTTAAGAAATAGTCAGCCATTGATCCGTAAAGAAATAGTCAGCCAGTCAGCCATTGATATATTTTGTTTGGTTTTCCCGCTGTAAACGTTAAATCAACTGTTGTTCACAACATTTCTTTGGTCTACATGTAAACTGGCTTAAGGAGTATGTTGTTATTGGTACACTTCAGTTCTAATGTCCGCGGATGTGCTCATTACCTAAATGAGAAAACACTCAATTATTTCCAACACCTTTAAACATTTTTATCGTTTGTTATACTATGAACTTAACGTTACTGACATACATGAGATAGATGTCAGTGCAGTAACCTTGTACGAGACCTTGTATATAATAAAAACCGACTGTTGAAAATGTATTAAAATAGGCTCCTATTTGAAACTATTATTCGGTGCTTTTCTTCTAATTCTGTTGTGCATCTATGGTTATGATGATTTATGAAAATCAAGTATACATTTACATTTTGTCGGTGAAGGATCAGATGAGTTGTCTCGAAACCCATACAAGGTTATTGTTATCTTTTAAAACGTAAAAATAAGTAGGTGCATGCGCGGTGAATCAGTCTTATCTGTAAGTAGGAAGTTGTAATGCGCATAACTGTTCTACTAATTTTTATATACCTAAATGAAAAGAATATCTCATTAGCATTATTAGCTATTTGGTTCTTGGATACAGCGAGATTTTTTCACGCCAGTGTCTGTTTAAACCAAATGCATTTCTTGGTGAAATAACTCAGCCAATCACTTTCTAACTCTGATATTTTAGACAAACCTTTGAACTTGTACAAAATCGAATATTCTGTCATAGAGAAAAATAAGAGCAAAACTGTAAGTTAGGAATCTTAGGTAGTTTAACCCTTTATTTATATGTGTGTCCATACACATATACAAACAACCAGGGGTGGTTACATATTTTAATCAGGTCCACAGGTCCAAAAAGAAATGAACAAAAAGATAAACTGTCAAAGCAAATCAATCACAGGATCTTTCCTAAAAGTGAAAAAGATACATTCAAGTAATTAAATATACCAAATAAACACCCCGTCACCGTAGTAGTCTACTTTCTCAAGTAATTGTTTGGATTAGAGGTCACATATATACACAGACCTGTTAACCTGAAAATCTATATGTCAGGAACAGCCAAACTACCAGGTTTCCGGACACTTGGCACCAGTAAAATCTAGGTGATATTTGCTTAAAATAGAGAGCGTTGATTTAAAAATAAACAGGCGATGACAATGAATTTCAGATGAATATGCATTCTTTCAAACTGCGGCTAAATAAATAAACACACAGAACAAAGCAATTACATAAGAAAACACAAAACACACACAAGTCCAGGGTTGAATTCCAGCTATTTTTACACGCCGGTCGAAGACGGAACACCCAGGGCGGGCGTCCGGGCGGTGTCCGCTGAATAACTGTAGCAGTTGTTGACCGATCATCATGAAACTTGGAGGAAATGTTTATGAGCATAATATCTCGGCCAAGTTCGATAATCAGCCAAATCGCTTTAGCCAATTCAGAGTTATGGCCCTCTATCGCTACAAAAAGGCAAATGTTTTGATTGGCGTATTTTGTGGCACTTTGGCACTCTTGTTTATTAAGTCTATTAAACTACAGGTAAATATTTAAAAAAAGGTCTCTCGCACTTCAAATACAATTAGCACAAAACATATTATAAGCAAAAGGTTAAAGATTTCCCAGAAAGTCGACAGCTTCTCAAATGTTATGCAGAAATCTAAACTGGTAAAAGACCATAGAAGAACCATTCTTTTTATAAGTTCTTTCATGTACATTAAATTTTGTAGACAGACTTGATGTAGCATTGTAACGCCGCATAGGAGCATCGCCGCTTAAACAAATTTTTGTTCGTTTATGCGGTGATTTTCAACGCATAAACAAATCGAACGCGTTTATGCGGCGACGCTCTACGCATAAAGCAGAAATTTCCTAAATGCGACGCAGCTGTGCCTTTTTGCCGCATAAACAGGATTAATTTAACCATTAATTATAAAGCTTAAAACAGAGTTCTATAGTTACGTTACATAGCATATCAACTTGTTAACGTAATAGCGCCAATAGTATTTTATGAACATATATAAAAGGAATGTTAGCACCATAAATCAGGAACCCCCAGTTATGAACCATATCCCGTCTTAAGTTCATGCTAACTGTTGAAATATCGACTTAAAGACTTACCATACAAACAGCAACTAACAAGATGAAATTCGTTTGTGAAAATCATTAAAACTAACGATATATTGAAACTGAATATGTATTAAACTGTAACAGTAATTAAGGCTACGATAGTTGTTTTTTTCGTTCTGTACACAACATCGCTGCTAAAAAATATTGAAAACACTATCATGATTCACAAAATAATCTGGTATGAACAATTTGTTTATATATAGAATATTTATATTCGAGTTTGTAATTAAAACTAACCACTGAGCATATAATTGATTATGAACTAATTTTTATCTGTGTCGTATGATAATGAATTCTCAGTAGACCACATTTATTTACTGTATTACTTAGTAATGGTATTCGAAACAGGAACTTGATCATTTGTCACCACACCTATGCGTGATTTGTAAATTGGTTTTTCTGTTATCTACTTCACTAATTTAAATCATCGTTAAAATGAGAAAATAACATGTTAGGAGTCGTCACTTATACCTGTATTATATGTGTTACCGTTATTAACTGTTGATGTGCAGACTGCTTTGTTTCGAATGATTTTGCTTACTGTAATTGCATTTTAATGCACATGACAGATACGCTTAGCTAGCAAGTGTGACATTGGTGCACCCTACATTCTGATTTAAACCACATAAAATATATTTAACAGTGGACGTTCCAAGGCGGTAACCGTTTGAATTTTGGTATTAGTTTTATTGTCTTGTGAAACTAGTGGTGTTATAAATTTTCCAGTGAGAAGGCTGTGTTTTCTGAATACGATGCCTATTTTACATTTTTGTTTATTGATGAAATTACACCACTTCTCATGAAATGTGCTGTGAAACAGTGTAATACCTTGAAATAGTGGGGTATTTATTTGTTGTTGCACTAAATATACGTAGAATAATTAATGTAATTTAACTGGCATGGATAGTATAATTATTATGTTACTGCAGGCTCCAAGGACGGTATGTTGCAATATTATAAAATAACATTAGGCGACGTGAACAGTAATATGCAGATCCATTAATCCCCATTAACAGGCTTAAATCAATCAAAGCCTGGAACATATCTTTATTTGTCGTGTTCGATGGCTTTCAAAGTACCATTTTCATCTATTTCAATATAACAGTAACGTTGTTTGTTCCGTGTGGCGGATGTAAAATGTCTCCCCGTACATTGGATAACTGTTATCAATTAGGTCCCTTGAAGGTCGTTGAGCACAATACAAATGTAATATATTAATAGTACTTCTAAAATTTCTTTCGTTTTAATATTTTGTCCGGTTTATAGAAGGGTAATTTTAATATCCCAGCTAATATAGATTTGGATATTGTTCAATCACCCGAAGGATATACTTCCTGCTTTTTAAATGTTGCCTTTGGCGTTGTCTGTGATATGCAGGATTTATATTCTCAGATTCCCTGTCAAAATTCTATTTTGTTCAGTTCTTTTTTCATCACACTTTCAAGCTAATGTTTAAATTAAAATAGAAACTAGTACGAATAAGCCTTATGTGATTTATTGAACATGATCGCAATGTTTGTAGTTACAAGTCTGCCTTGTCATATACTCTGCACTAGTAGCGGTATCATGTTCTTGTTCACCTATATAAACTTATAACTATATCAAGAGCTCTAGGTTTTCACATTGGCTTTTTAGTGCATAAATGAAATAGACCAAGTCACCAAGACAAGTTGCTCTTGTTTGTTCATATGAAAACCTGTGTAGCAACTGTGACGTTGTGGTACCCTAGAACCTCGTTAGCCCCCCCCCCCCACTCCCCCCACCAAAACAAAAAAGCAGTGTTTAACCACTGACCGTTCTTTCTAGGTGGTAATATCTCATGTGTTCTTTGTTTATTTTGGTATCTTTTTGAACTTATACTATAAAACACTTCTATACAGTCTCTATTTCCTTACTTTACCACTTAATGGGAAGGCTGGGTTTTCTGGATGTGGCCGTTGCTGATTGATATCCATGTTTCTTTTTAGCTCACCTGTCACAAAGTGACAGGGTGAGCTTTTGTGACCGCCTGATGTCTGTCGTGCGTCGTGCGTCGTCCGTCGTCCGTCGTCGACAATTGCTTCAATTGACTTCTTCTCTGAAACGGCTTGGCCAATTTTGATGAAACTTGCCACGGATGTTCCTTGCATGAAGCTCTTCCAAAGTTGTTCAAAGAAATCAATTCCATGCAGAACTCTGGTTGCCATGGCAACCGAAAGGAAAAACTTTAAAAATCTTCTTGTCTGAAACCACAAGGCCTAGAGCTTAGATATTTGGCATTTAGCATCCTCTAGTAGAGCTCTACAAAGATTGTTCAAATTATTTCCCTGGGGTCAAAATTGGCCCCGCCCCAGGGGTCACTTCATTTTACATAGACTTATGTAGGAAAAACTTTAAAAATCTTCTTGTCTGAAACCACAAGGCCTAGAGCTTAGATATTTGGCATTTAGCATCCTCTAGTGGAACTCTCCAAAGATTATTCAAATTATTTCCCTGGGGTCAAAATTGGCCCCGCCCCAGGGGTCACTTCATTTTGCATAGACTTATATAGGAAAATTTTTTTAAAATCTTCTTGTCTGAAACCACAAGGCCTAGAGCTGAGATATTTGGCGTTTAGCACCCTCTAGTGGAACTCTACAAAGATTGTTCAAATAATTTCCCTGGGGTCAAAATTGGCCCCGCCCAGGGGTCACTTCATTTTACATAGACTTATATAGGAAAAACTTTAAAAATCTTCTTGTCTGAAACCACCAGGCCTAGAGCTTAGATATTTGGCATATAGCATCCTCTAGTGGAACTCTACAAAGATTGTTCAAATTATTTTCCTGGGGTCAAAATTGGCCACGCCCCAGGGGTCACTTCATTTTACATGGACTTATATAGGAAAAACTTTAAAAATCTTCTTGTCTGAAACCACAAGGCCTAGAGCTTAGATATTTGGCATTTAGCACTCTCTAGTGGAACTCTACAAAGATTGTTCAAATTATTTCCCTGGGGTCAAAATTGGCCCCGCCCCAGGGGTCACTTCATTTAACAAAGACTTATATAGGAAAAACTTTAAAATTCTTCTAGTCTGAAACCACAAGGCCTAGAGCTTAGATATTTGGCATTTAGCACCCTCTAGTGGAACTCTACAAAGATTGTTCAAATTATTTCCCTGGGGTCAAAATTGGCCCCGCCCCAGGGGTCACTTCATTTTACATAGACTTATATAGGAAAAACTTTAAAAATCTTCTTGTCTGAAACCACAAGGCCTAGAGCTTAGATATTTGGCATATAGCACCCTCTTGTGGAACTCTACAAAGATTATTCAATTTATTTCCCTGGGGTTAAAATTGGCCCCGCCCTTGGGGTCACTTCATTTTACAAAGACTTATAAAGGAAATCTTTAAAATCTTCTTCTCACAAACCACAATGCATACAGCTTAGATATTTGGTAAGTAGCATTGTCTAATGGATGTCTATTAAATTTGTTCACATTATGTCCCCTGGGCCAAAATCCGTTACGCCCTAGGGTTCTCTTGGTTTACATATAAAAATATAGGGAAAATATGAAAATCATTTTTCTCCAAAACTAATAGGACTAGATCTTAGATATTTGGTGCTGAGTACTGTGTAGAGACCTTTTATCAACTTTGTTTAAAAGTTGGCCCTGATGTGAATATTTGCCCCGCCCCGTGGGGGCCCTTAATATGTGAAAAAGGCAAAATTTAAAAATCTTTCTACTGGAAACGTCAATGCCTAAAGGTTAGATATTTGGTATGTAGCATTGTCTAGTGGATATCTACCAAGTCTGTTCAAATTATGTGCCCTGGGCCAAAATTGGGCTTGCCCCAGGGTTCTCTTAGTTAACATTGATTTATACAGGAAAACATGAAAAATCATTTTTCTCCGAAACTAATAGGACAAGATCTTAGATATTTGGTGCTGACTATTGTGAAGAGACCCTTTAACAACATTGTTTAAATGTTGGCCCTGGGGTCAAAATTGTCCCTGCCCCGGAGGCCCTCAATTTTTAAAAAGGCAATTTTTTAAAATCTTTTTACTGGAAACCTTATGCCTTATGCCTTAAGCTTAGATATTTGGTATGTAGCATAGTCTAGTGGATTTCTACCAAGATTGTTCAAATTATGTCCCCTGGGGCGAAATTGACCATGCCCTGGGGTTCTCTTAGTTTCTCTTAGTCATGAAAATATTTGATAAAAATTTGTTGCTGTTGAAATCTGAAGTTTTGTCAACTTTAAGTGCGTACATTTTCAATAATTGGATGGGGGTACCTAGATTTGCTGTTGTCTTTCCATCTAAATGTGAGTGTGCACATGTGCTTGGTTGTATGTATGTCGCTTTCAATTTAAGGTTGCTAGTATGTGGGTCTGTCTATCCATGATATCCTTCAATATAGAATCTTTATGGGTTATGGGCATATGTGTTCTATGGACACACTTTAGTTTTCAACCCAAACAAAATAAGGTCAACACATTGAAATTTCTGAGGATGCAGTCTCAAATTATTTCTAGGTTTACAACTAGTATTCGCAGACTTTGTACAGGGTGAGAAATGTGAATGTTTTTACTGAATTTGCACCAGAATAGTATCTGAGTTTAAATGTATTTTTACTGCGTAAACACTATTTTGAAAATATACTTTAATTTTTTTTGCCAGCTTTCACATATACATGGATGGCCTCTTCCTGGATAAAAGACCGCCTTACTAATCACGATATTCTTCACTTTTATAAAAATGTTGTTTTGAAATTATTTTGATAAAAATTCAAAATAATTACTTTCTAAACATGTTCAATT
This sequence comes from Corbicula japonica, assembly GCA_038501625.1. Classification (NCBI taxonomy): domain Eukaryota; kingdom Metazoa; phylum Mollusca; class Bivalvia; order Venerida; family Cyrenidae; genus Corbicula; species Corbicula japonica. Next base: position 15,913 of record JAZAYU010000824.1, read on the forward strand.
TCAGTTCATTTATAATATCTTCATAATTATGTTTCAATTTTATCTAAATTTTACAAGCTCAGATTTAAATGACAATTATTGTTTCTATATGTTGATTTACTTGAACAAAGCTCAAAGTTTCAGATAGGCATGTTTTGGAAGAATCTCATTTAAATAGTGTGAATCATTTAGGCATGTTTTGGAAGAATGTTATTTAAATAGTGTGAATCATATTTAAATAATGTGCTTCTGATATAATAAAATTTTCTGACGTAAAATATACATATTGTATCTTATTTATTTTCATTTCTTATAACATATTGATTATGTTTTTTGGTTTTTCTTTTTCAATATGACTAATCTTTTTCTTTGTTTTCTAGGTATCATATTGATTATCAGAGACAACAAACTGTTATTGCCTGCTTACAAAGGATAATTTTTATATGAACACTTTCATTTTTTAGCCATCTGTGTTATAAACTCAGTGATATGTAATGATTCATATTCTGGAGATAGTGACTCAGTGATTGTTATTAATTTTGGAGAAAGTGACTCAGTGATCTTTGTTAACTTTAGAGATAGTGACTCTGTGATATTTATTAATGTTGGAGATAGTGACTCAGTGATATTTATTCAATTTGAAGATAGAGTCTCAGTGTTTTTTATTGTTTCCTTGTGGATTTAAGTAACGGTCATGCCAAGAAAGAAAACATGGAGGAGGTCTGAAGCTCGAAGAGCTGTACTTAGAAGCCATGTCCCCCAGATGGCACACGAAAGTCCTGTCAGTGTACAGGCAAGGGCCATAGTGGCAAAAGCAAGTCCTGTCAGTGTACAGGCAAGGGCCGAAGTGGCAACATCAAGTCCTTTCTGTGTACAGGCAAGGGCCATAGTGGTAACAGCAAGTCCTGTCAGCGTACAGGCAAGGGCAATACGGGCAACAAGTCCTGTCAGTGTACAGACATCAGCAAGTCCTGGCTGTGTTCAGGCAGTAAGTCCTGTCAGCGAACAGGCTGTACAAAGTTTAACCAAAGTACAATCTAGTATAGAGCAAGAGTGTTTAGTTCAGCCTAGTTTGATCAAAGTCAGTAGTGTAAAGAACTGTCCAGGCGAGAACTCTCAAACTAAGAATATGTTTATTGGAAGTTCTGAATCTGACAGTCACAAGGTTTTGTCATCTTTGCATCCTGATGATAAATACATTGCTATACCAATTTATGAAGAAGAAAGAGAGAATTCATTGAAGGTAGACTATGATGTTTGTCATAAGACTCCCTTTAGTTACAAGGAATGTATATTTGGATCTTTTCATCAAGGTGATGACAGATTTAGCATAGAGTCACGTGGAACTCAGTGTATTGTAAATTGTTTATGTGCTTTAATAAATCCAAATAACATGACTTCTTCATTGGTACTGGATAAAGTGCTTGTAAATGGGGATTTGCTGTACAACAAGATCATGCTTGGAATGAAAGCTAAGGGTTCTTTTATTAGTAAATTGATGAATTTTGATGAAATACCACCTGTAGTCAGTATCTCTGATAGGGAATTGTATGTGTTAAAGTCAGATATTATATATGGTATTGCCATTCAGCAGTATGAAAGCTCATATTTGCCTACTCTTCACCAATCTCTTCATTCAGCTTTTAGGATATCACAAAAGGCTTTAGTAATGATTGGTGCAATATGTTCAGCTGTGTTTATTGACAGTGATAGGTATTACATGTTTGACTCGCATTCCCATGGTGAAGATGGTCTCTCAGCACCAGATGGAAGATCAATTTTGTTGTCATTTTCCTGTTTAGAGGACCTTGTTACATATATGTATGCAATGTATGAAAGTATGAATATTGATCTTGCTTCACAGTTTGAGATTCTTCCATTGCATTTTACAGCTTTAGAACCTGAAACATCTACAAGGAATGACAATGAAACACAAGCAGAATGGAAAACTGTTAGGTGCAGAAAAGAAAAGAAGTGTTCTGCTATTGGAGAAATGGCACCTGCTGAAACAGCACCTGTTTGTGACGAACAAAATGAAAATCGATGGAAATTGCTTGAAGTCAGTAGTGATGTAAAATGTAATGATGAAGAATCACTCATTGAAAAATATTTTCAAGATCAAATGCAGAGAGACAGCTTACATAAGGAATCAGGAAGAATTGACAGGAAAACCTACCAGAGATTATATAAAAGATTACAAAGAAAGTCTGATAACTTCAAAAGAAAAGAAAGAGATGAAAAGAGACAAGCAAGAGAGGATGACGATCAGAAGGTAAAAGACAGACTTAGTACAGGTAAATCAAAGAGCAAAGCCAGAAAATCTATTGGCTTTAAAAAACAAGAGCGTGATGCTAAGAGAAAAGCAAGAGAGAACGATGATCAGAAGGCTAAAGACAGACTAAGTACAGGTAAATCAAAGAGCAAAGCCAGAAAATCTATTGGCTTTAAAAAACAAGAGCGTGATGCTAAGAGAAAAGCAAGAGAGAACGATGATCAGAAGGCTAAAGACAGACTAAGTACAGGTAAATCAAAGAGCAAAGCCAGAAAATCTATTGGCTTTAAAAAAGAAGAGTATGATGCTAAGAGAAAAGCAAGAGAGAACGATGATCAGAAGGTTAAAGACAGACTAAGTACAGGTAAATCAATGAGCAAAGCCAGAAAATCTATTGGCTTTAAAAAACAAGAGCGTGATGCTAAGAGAAAAGCAAGAGAGAACGATGATCAGAAGGTTAAAGACAGACTGAGTACAAGAAAATCAATGAGAAAAGCTAGAAAGTCAGATATCATGAAACATATAGAAAGGATTTCAAAACAGCAATGGAGATCAAATAGAAACAACAAGATGAAAGAAAATCTTGCAGAGTCTACGAGGAAAGCAAGCAAACGTGAAAATCCTTTTGTACGTGAAAATGAACTTGTATCAGCAATCAGCAATTGGTCAGATATTAATGGATGCATCGAGATTTTCCATAAAAGAATATCAAGAGGTCCATTATATGTATGTAGTTGTTGTCACCAGACATGGTTTAAACAAAGTGTTTCTGAAGTAAAATCTTTATCAGATGAGCATCAGTCAAAATATTTGACAAAATTTATATCAGTTGACAATAAGGAATGGATATGTTGCACTTGTAAAAGCACAATTATTTCTGGAAAGGTGCCAAAATTGTCCGTGTTAAATGGAATGAAGTGGCCGCATAAGCCAAAAGAGCTTGATTTGTTTCCATTGTTTCCATTAGAAGAACGCTTAATTGCTTTAAGAATACCTTTTATGCAAATGAGAGAATTGCCAAGGGGTCGTCAGTTATCTGTAAAAGGAAAAGTTGTTAATGTCCCTGTTGATATACAACCAGTAATAAATGCATTGCCTCGACCATTTGATGAAAAATTGATGTGAAATTGAAAAAGAAAATGTCTTTCAAATCATGTGCTTTCTCTGAAAATGTTAGACCATTACGAGTACTTGTTGCCTTGCATTGGTTAATGAAATCTAGTGAATTGTATAAGAATGCTTATGTAGATATTGATGAGGATTGGATTAAAACTGTAACAGAAAGTTGTCAAGAAACAGTACAGGAGTTTTTGTCAGCTGACACAGTACTTGCACATCATAATTTAAGTGAAAATGACCTAGTACCAGACATGAATCAACTGTATGATTCTGATGCTGAAGAAGTGCAACAAGAGAATGTTGGTAACATAGATACACTACTGGATGATGCCAATACAGAAAACAGGACGTCTACATTCACTTTTGCACCAGGAGAAGGTCAACAACCTTTAAGTATCTATCAAGACAAAGATTCAGAATATTTATGTTTCCCAAGTATTTACTATGGACAACGTCGACCTGAAAATGATGAAAGAATAATTCCTGTTCATTACAGTGATATTGCAAAGTGGGAATTAAGAAGCCATGATAGAAGAGCTGCAAACAGTGTGCCAAATATATTTTTTAAAACCAAAAAAATACAAATGAAACAATTGAATGACAAAGTCAACCTTGCAGTTAGAAGATGTCAGATTGATACTAATTCCATGACTGCAGCAGAAGCAAGAGATTCTAGTGTAACAGACAATATTGTTAAAAAAGATGAAGGTTATTATATTTTTAAACAACTCAGAAATTCGCCTGCATATTTAGAAACGAGGAAAAAAGACGTCTTTGCAATGATTCGTCAGCTAGGACTGCCAACTTGGTTTATGTCTCTCTCTTCAGCTGACACAAGATGGACTGATTTACTAAAAATGTTGGCTAAATGAAATGAAAAGGTAGATTACAGTGATGATGACGTTGCAACCCTAACATGGGAACAGAAGATAAAGTTGATTCAGAGAGATCCAGTCACTTGCTCAAGGTATTTTGACCACAGGGTGCAAGAGTTCTTAAATTTAATTTTGAAAAGCGAGTACAGTCCTCTTGGAACGTTGACAGATTATTTTTATAGAGTAGAATTTCAACAGAGAGGCTCACCTCATATTCATATGATTGTATGGATTGAAAATTCACCAAAATTCAATGTCAACAGTAATGAAGAAATATCTGCATATGTTGATCAGTATTTACAATGCTCAAATGATGAGGAAATTCAGCATTTGGTAGATCTTCAAATTCATAAGCATTCAAGGACATGCAGAAAAAAACAAGACAAAATTTGTCGTTTTGGCTACCCGTTACCACCACTTCATAGTACAATGGTGCTTGATCCACTTGAAGCTGACAAAGACAAATATCTCAAACTGTACAAACAATTACAGAAAAAGATGAATGAAGAAAAACATGGATATGATATGACATACACAGAGTTCCTCAAGTCAGTTGTTCAGATGAGTGAAGCAGATTACATAAAATGCATTAGAAGTTCACTGAACTCTTCAAAAGTGTTTTTGAAGCGAAAGCCAAATGAGATTCGTGTTAATTTGTACAATAAAGATATCCTCAAAGCATGGAAAGCTGACATTGATATTCAGTTTGTGCTGGATCCTTATGCATGTGCGATGTACATTGTGTCTTACATAAGTAAATCTCAAAGAGGAATGAGCAACTTGCTACATGCAGCTGCAAAAGAAGCCAAAAATGGCAACTTGGACATCAAAAGACAAGTACGTCATATTGGAAATGTGTTTTCAAACAGTGTAGAAGTAAGTGCACAAGAAGCTGTCTACCTTGTTCTTCAAATGCCACTGACAAAAAGTACCAGAGATGTAGTATTTATCAATACATCTACTGCCAACAAGCGGATTCAGTTGTTTAAACCAAAGGCGGTTCTTGATGAATTACCAAGTGATTCTACTGATATTATGTCTGATAATGTTCTGAAAAGATATTCCAAACGTCCAAAAGCTTTGAACAGTTGGTGTTTAGCTGAATATGTATCACAGCTTGACATGCTTTACCCAGAGCAGAATGTGCCTTGTGAAGTAGATGATGGTGAAAATGATGATGAGAAAGTAGATAAAACGGATAGCAGTGAACAGTTTGATGATAAAAGAACTATTTTGACATTACGAAATGGAATTAAGATAAATCGCAGAAAAAATCACAAAGTAATCAGATATGTTCGCTTTAATGTAAAAACAGAAGAAGAAAATCATTTCAGGGAAAAGCTGCTATTATTTTATCCTTGGAGAAATGAAGAAACGGACTTGCTAGGAGGCCATCCAACATTCAAAGAGCACTATCTGTCTATAAAAAGAGTTATAGATTTTAAATGTAGTGAATATGAACATCATGTTGATGAACTGGACTTAGCTAGAGATCTTGCAGAAGTTGAACATGAAGCTTATGATGAAATTGCTCCTGCCACTCAGCAAGTTGAAGGTGATACTGCTGAAGAAGAAGCTGTTGAAACTGAAGCTTTTATATATTTCAATCCTGATAGAGTCTCTGAGCACAGAGAGTATAATATAGGACGTGAAATAGGCTGTTCTGTTTCTGCACCAGATATCAATGTCAATGAGAACATTCTTAATGATACTGACTATAGGAAGCTTATTCGCTCATTAAATGGCAAACAAAAGCAATTTTATGATCATGTGATTCACTGGATTAAAACAAAAGATTCTCCATTGTATGCATTCCTTTCTGGTGGAGCTGGAGTAGGTAAAAGTGTTGTTATTCGAGCACTGTATCAAACATTGTATAGGTTTTTAAATCTTCGAGAAGGTGAAGATGCTGATAATACAAGGATTCTTCTCTGTGCTTATACAGGAAAAGCTGCATTTAATATCAATGGTTCAACTATTTCCTCTGCTTTCAGACAAAAATACAAACAGTCAGATCAGACATTAACATGTGACAGTCTCAATACATTTCGTTCAAAGTATCGAAGTTTGTCTGTGGTGATAATAGATGAAATTTCAATGGTAAGCAATACAATGATGAGTTTCATTGATCAAAGACTTCAAGAATTAAAAGGAACAAAAATACCTTTTGGAGGTGTAAGTGTTATAGCAGTCGGTGACCTCTATCAGTTGAAACCTGTGAGTGGAAATTGGATATTTAATGATATGACACATGAAGCTGCAGCTCTATCAAGAAATCTTTGGAAAGAGCATTTTAGCATGTTTGAGCTGACTGAAATCATGAGGCAAAAAGATGATCTTGAGTTTGCAGAGTTGTTAAATAGGTTAAGAATGAACATAATGACAGAAGAAGATAAGAGCAGATTAAAAGGTTGTCAGATCAAATCTTCTATGGATAATTACCAGTTGAATGCACCTCATTTATTTGCAAAAAATTATTTCATGCATATCTTCAATGATTCAATAATAAATAGTATGAGTGCAGTCAAAGTACTTGTTCGATGTCATGATACTGTTGTTTCACCTAAACTGTCTAAAGAAAAACAAGAACAAGCCATTACCAGATTACCAACAGATCCCAATAAAACTGCAAATTTGCATTGCACTCTGACAGTTGTAGTGGGCATGATTTATGATTTAACAGTAAACACAAACACGGAAGATGGATTAGCAAATGGACCATCATGCGTTGTCAAACTCATAGAGTATAAACAAAAGGAAACAACCCGTCCAAGCATCATTTGGGTTCAGTTTGATGATTCAAAAGCGGGAACAGAAACAAGAATGAAATTTAAGAATAGAGGACTGTATAATGAAAACATTAATAACAACTGGACGCCAATTTTTGACATTGAAAGATCATTTGTATATAATAGGAGGACGTTTCAGAGGATTCAGTTTCCTTTGCAACCATCAGCTGGTCGTTCTGTCCATAGAGCTCAAGGCAGTACGCTTGAAAGGGTTGTAGTTGACTTGTCACAGCGCAAGACACGCAAAGTTCCACATCTACATTATGTTGCATTGAGTAGAGTGAGGTCTTTGGAAAAACTTCAGATCTTAAACTTTAATGAGCAGGCTTTAGATGTAGATGAACAAGTGCAAAAAGAAATGCAGAGACTACACCAAGATGCTGTACTTAAAGTAGATCTAAGTCCATTTCAATCAATTAATTCAAGTGCACTTTTCAAACTGGCTTTCCATAATTGCAGATCTTTACATTTGCACTTTGATGATGTGAAATGTGATAAAAATTTGACATTGTCTCATGTTTTTGGATTAGCTGAAACACGGTTACATGAGCATGATGATAGTTTTGATTTTGAAATCAATGGGTTTCAGTTGATTCGCAATGACCAAGTTGGTGGCTCTCGGGCAAAAAGACCAGCTCATGGTTTAGCAGTTTATGTACAAAATGATACATTAATAACTAGAGAAATGAAGTTTAGCTCAAAAACACTAGAGTTTGTCCTTCTAAATATCCTACATGAGTTGATTGAAATGCAGGTACTTTTTTTATACAAGTCTCCCAACATGCCTGATAAAGATCTTGTTTCATGTCTAAATGAAAAACTTATTCCACATTTAAATTTGTCAGAGCCATTGGTTATAATGGGAGATTTCAATATAGATTGCTCTAAAAGAAATACCGGAGTTCTGAAGAAATTAGAAGACATCTTTTCATGCAGAATGTTAATTGATGAACCAACAACAGATTATATATCAGTCCTTGATTTGGTATTCTCAAATACAAATGGAAAGGTAGGGACATTTGAAACCTATTGGTCAGATCATAAAATTATATTTTGGCATACATAAAGCTAGGGGTGTAATCATATATTGCAATATGTGATATGATACAACTAACATCACAATACAATACATGAGGTTACTATATTCAGAATGAGAAACGATACAAAACGATACAGCTGGATCATTGAGTGTAAACCTTGAAAGCAGATCAATGTATTCTTAACATTTCTTGCAGCAATATTATAAACGAATTGAGAAAGAAATGAACATTAATAAAGAAATGATGAAAAACTTCGATGATTATCATATTTTCAGTCCTTGTTTAAACATTGACACCAAAACCCCAGGTGAGCGTCCAAGGGCCCTCAGGGCCCTGTTGTTTCTATCTTGTGGCAAATTATTTCAAAGCCTTGGAATAAAACATTCCAAGACCGCGGAATGTAATTTCGAATTAACAAAGGGGACAAATATTACAAATTATGCAAATTATCATCAGACATGTATATTATAACGGTAAAAATCTATATTTAAGCATCAGTATTATCACAAATTTTACTTAATAACTACACAGACGTGACTTGGTAAAGGTTAATACGCTTCTCATTGTCTGTGAGGAATTTACGCTTCTCATAGTCTGTGAGGAATTTACGCTTCTCATTGTCTGTGAGGAATTTACTCATCTCATTGTCTGTGAGGAATTTACGCTCTCATTGTCTGTGAGGAATTTACGCTTCTCATTTTCTGTAAGGAATTTACGCTTCTCATTGTCTGTGAGGAATTTACGCTTCTCATTGTCTGTGAGGACTTTACGCTTCTCATTGTCTGTGAGGAATTTACGCTTCTCATTGTCTGTGAGGACTTTACGCTTCTCATTGTCTGTGAGGAATTTACGCTTCTCATTGTCTGTGAGGACTTTACGCTTCTCATTGTCTGTGAGGAATTTACGCTTCTCATTGTCTGTGAGGAATTCAGCTGAAAGTATTTTGTTACAGATGCACTAACAATTAACTGTTCATCTGTATTCAAACAAAATCAGACCTATTCTGAATGAAATGTACATCATGTATAGTGCTGGGTATAAAGGGTTATCCTGACATTCCATAAGCTCTAGACTGTTTTACTTACCTATTACCAATCTTACTTTCATAACTACCCATGATTTGGCAATTCATAATGCATCTCAGACCATCTTTAAGTTTTGCATGACTCTCTGTTTCACCTTAGGCATATGGTTCAATTCTGACGACTGCTCTTCTACTGCATGAACAAAATATTTCGAGAGTCAAAAGACGACAGTTTACTACAACAAAAACAGACCTGTCTTAAATACTATTTTGAGGTTAAAAGCGTTTCCAGAGAAAGGAATAGCGCTTATTCAACACTTGGTATGGCATGGTATGGAAGACAACACTTAGGGAGCAAGCTAAAGCTACATCAAAGTAGATGGTGGAAGGTAGACATACATAATAATAATTCTAAAGTCTTAAAAAAAACAATGTGGTAGGGAGAGGGGCATAAAAATATTGCAAGCTTGGGCAGGATAACCATGCCATAAAAGGATTGATGCGGCATTAAGCAATGAAAAGGGACAGTTCGCGGATACTTCGTGGTTAAGTCAGTCGGCTTCAAATCAGAATGAGAACGGGCCCGATTGAAAAATTATGTTCTCATGGGATCCACATAAGGCTGTCAGACGGGGGAATGGTTTGAATAGATAAAGAAATAGATGAAAAGGGAACTTTGAAGACCCTCGAACACGACAAATATGAAAATATTGCAGGCTCGGTTTGATTGAGCCGGTGGGCAGTAATGGAAATGCTTATTACTACCCAAGCCGCCCCGGGTTGAGCGCAACTCAATATTTACACCAATAAACAGTACAATTTTGATCCATCCCAAACGATGGTATGCATATGGCGGTGAATATGGAACCTTCAATGTGGTATTTTCAGTTTAATACCATTCCATGTTCGGCGGCGTATGGTCCCTAGATTTATAAAAGGGTTTGCCCTAAACGAGAAAATAGAATAGAATTTTGAGAGGGGATCTTAGAATATCAATCCTGCACATCACAGACAACGCCAAAGGCAAAATTTGAAAGGCAGGAAGTATATCCTTGGGGGTGATTGAACAATATCCAAATTTATATTGGCTGGGATATTGAAACCACCCATCTTTAAACTGGCCGAAATATTAACAAGAAATATCTTTAAAAAAGATAAACGGCGTTGATGGAAAAGATTTATATATACATGTATATAAGAAAGAAAGAAATACAGAGAGGCAAAGCAGACACAGTTTAGTTATTTTATTTTATTTGTTATAGCTGTTGACGAACCCTCCCTGCCTTCTAAGTATGACTTAGAGATTAAGCGACCAAATCATGACAACTCATAAATTTATTGAAAGTGTCTTTCAAAAAAAATATTGAAGCGGTTGCAACAATTTCATTCAGTGATAACAAGTCGATCAAAGAAGCAAAATATTCAGTTTCAATAGATACCTCGTGTAGAGTGAGAATTCAAGATGAATAAAAGTCCTTGTAATTTAATAAATATAAATAATAACAGCCTGTTACAAGAGCGAAATCTACCAACTTTTACGTATATTAACTTTTAAAAAAGTGTCCGTCCTGAGTATTGAACCCGGGGCCTCCGCATGACAGGCGTGAGTGTTAGCCACTACACTACAATGAACTTGTATTTCGTACTTGAAATTAACAATCAGTATCAAAGGAACTAGAAAGGAACCAGTAAGAACTAGGAATATCTACACTTCTCTTTCGTTTTACACTGTGTATTGTATGCAAGTGTTTACCTGACACCCAAGAATATTCCATATAATATTGTATTTAAGCCATCAATATTGACTTAACTGGTTAGTTAAATCGTAAATATGTTTTTCCTCCAATACAACACCCACTAACAACCAATCGAATAAATCTATTTGATTTTTCCGCCGCATAATAATAAAAATCCCACTAGATACCTCTCCACCCTGCTAGATGCCTCTCTGGTGTAAATAGCTACCAATCGAAATAGTTTATTTCATTTTCCCTCTGCATAATAAGAGAATACGAGTATTATTTACAACATTCCATTGGTCGAAAAACTAGGTCAAAAGTGAGCTTAGACAGCTAACGCCGAAAAACAAAAAGTAAATTTAGAAGTACTATTAACATAGTATATAAATATCGTGCTCGACGACCTTCAAAGGACGTAAGTGATAACAGCACTGATTGGATGTACGGGGAGACTTTTTACGAAATTGGTTAATATAAATTTAAAATATGGATGAGAGAGGGGTTGAAAATCGTGGGAATACGGATGTTGGAAAAATGAATAAATGACCAGAATGTTGAAACGAAACTGAATCAGTGTGTAAATATTGTAAACGGGATTTTCGGAAAGTGAAAAGGAAACATAATTATTATATTTTAATTATGTTGAAATAGTTAAACTATTCTTATCACTCCTTATCACGGCAGACTCGACATAAAATGGTTTTGAAAGAGTTGTGGTTAAAACATTGCCATAATAATGTTATTTGTGAAGCGTCATTATGGTCGATTAAGCGTAGGAATACCTGTTCATCTGTTTGTTAACTTATAACTTGAATACCATAAATGGTTTGATTTAGATGTACAGATGTCTAACCCAACTACTACCTACGCCGGTTAACGCCTAGTTATACTGTTTACACGTGAAGATCGACTATGGTCCAGACAGCGTAAGCAATTACACGCAGTTTAATTATTGTCCAAGAACAGACTCGGTGAACCGAACCAGCAATATTTTTGTATTTGTCATTTTTGGTGACATAACAAAACTCCTTCTTTTACATATTTTAATATTGCAACAAGGAAGTACTACATTTTATTGAATCATTGCAGAACCTGACAGATATTGTGAACTTCGCATTTGGCTGTGTTTTCTGAATGTAGCTACACACGATTCCTGATATGGTTATTTTCCTTCTTTATAGACACAGACTGATTCTCCTTGACAGGAACTACAAAAAACAATTGTAGTAACATATAGTTTGTCAAATAATGGACATCCTAAGTAAATGTTAACCCCCGTAACTGAGCCAGGGGACCGGCTCGAAACAGTGGCCTAAGATCATAAAGCTGGGATTGGAGACCAGTCTCAAGTCTTAAGCACCTGATTTCAGCCAACATATGCTTAAAATTCGGGACTGGTCTCCATTTGAGCCAGTCAGATGCTTCAAGTTTGAGGCTGGTTTTCTTTTTTAACAAATCAACTGCGTGATTTCTAAGACTTGTCTACAATCTTGTATTTATGATCTTAGGGCACTGTCATCTCTATAACCCCATTAAGCAGTTAGAAACAAATACGATTGCACAATTTATATTGACGGAGTTTCAGTTTGGGAGGAATATAAATTTTATTTAATTGCCAAAATATCCGTAAAATTGTGTTGACCAAAAGTCGAAGAAAGAGTTCTCACGGCGATCCCTTCTATACATTTTGACTATTTAAATGTTTACGTTTATGTTACTGATGAAATGGATGCTTTTTTATGATTCATTAATATTTTGAACTGGAAAAAATCCAAGTGATGTAGAGTTATGTGCAGAAACTTTGAGTATGAAACTTCAGTGCCCAAGGTTATAAAACTGATCATGGAAACAAGTCTCAAATCTCCAGCATCTGATCGGCTGAAATGGCGACCAGTCTCAAATCTCAAGCATTTGATTGGCTGAAATGGCGACCAGTCGCCATTTCAGCCAATCGGATGCTTGAGATTTGAGACCGGTTTCCAATCTCAGCTTTATAACCTTCAGCCCAGTTGACCAGGTGATTGGCTGAAATGGCGACCAGTCGCAATTTCAGCCAATCGGATGCTTGAGATTTGAGACCGGTTTCCAATCTCAGCTTTATAACCTTCAGCCCAGTTGACCATTTATTGGTATTAGTCTTGACCTATCCCAATATGTTTACAAAACAGATTTGCTTCAAACATATTCGTCATTGACCGATTTCCGACATCACTTATTTTTGGCCACACTGATCATAGTACGTCATGCGATACACACATTTTAAAGGCCTACTCACTGTTTAGCACACTGATAACTTGTAACGGATAAAGGACAAATTTCTGTACATGTTTGTGTACTTTAAATGTTTTAGTGCATTCCAAGTCTTGTGTGAATTGGTGAAATTAAATTTTATCTAAATAACAATATTTATTTTGTAACTGTTTGTGACCGTATAAAACGTTAACGCATTTGTCAATAATCTCTCCAGTTGTATAAAAGCTAAACTGTTCAGTGCGAATAGCTCCCAGTCAGTGCAGGAAAATGAGTTGTACTTTACCAGAGGCATTTTTAAAGTATTGTTCTCTATCATGTTTTACCATTATCCAGTATATTCTGTATGTTTTGTACTTGATAAACAGGTTAGACTCTCCACTACATGTTTGTCTTCCCTATCTTTCATTACTGCCTCGCTCCTCTCATTGAGTATTACGGACAGTGCCCAAGATCATAAAACTAAATCTGGAGATCAGTCTCAAATCTCAAGCATCTGATTGAGATTTGATCCTCGAGATTTGAGACTGATCTCAAAACTTAGTTTTATGGTTTTGGGCGCTTGGTGCATTTTGGGTGATAGTAACAGCCAGATTCAAATAATTGACTCAATTTTGATCAAGTAAAAACCAAAAAATGGACATCTGCATTTGTGAAAAGGAAGTACGTTTTTATTTAGGAAATAATGTATCGACTTTAGAATAAACGTTTGGATCACACCATTTTAAAGATAAGCTCAAAACATAACAATTGTTTCTTTGTGTCAAATGTTCAGTTACGGAGGAAACCTGCAGGAGCCTATAACAAATGTTTTATAATAAACACTGTACTTAATATTATTACAATATACACCTACTAAAAATGTTATTGTTGACTGGAAACATAGTTAAATGGATTGAACACACAATGTTTATGGATAAACAAAAACGACTGCTATTTTACTAACTATCATGAGTACATGTACGTTAAGATTTGCAATAAAATAACTTTATTACAAATACAAAAAGGATAAATATGCATATCAGGAATCGCCACATTCAGAAACAGCCTCCCCACACAGTCAAGAAGAAGAGAGGGAGAGAGCATGGTTAATAAATGATCAGTTTCAAAAGAGACACCACTAACAATTAACAAAAATGAGAACCCGAGGGGTTACCGCCTTGGAACGGTCAGTGGCAAAAGAAATTGCCACTGGGGGTTTAAACCAGGTTCTAGGGTGCACCAACCTCACACTTGCCCCAATAGGTTCTCATATCACAAAACAAATACAAGTTGTCTTGGTGAAACAACTCCAACCCACTTATTGGCTCAACAATGTTGCATGCAAAAGCACACAAACATATAAAACATACGAATTTAATAGCATTGCAAAGCCAAAGGGCGGGTACTCAATGATCTTACCGAGACCAGAACTCCTGGAGTAAAATCAGCAAGAACACGATGACAGGGATAAAAGAAACAAATCGAGCTTCTAGGTTCTTTTAAGAAGGGATTTCCCCATAAACCTTCATAAACTCTTAAACCCCTGCCACCGTCGTGCAACCAAAAAGGTAAGCATAATGATCAACTGTAGAAGGGTTAATCACCAGGCATGCAGAGCGCTGTAAAATATCATGTTGGTAACCTTTCTTTTTAAATTTACAGATGGTTTTTACGAATAACCGGGAGAAATTAACATTGCCCTTTATCTTCTTAAGTTTATAAATTAAATCTCCATAAAAAACTGGCTGTGAAATACCTTGTTGCAATAGTGATTTTAAACTGCACCTGTATTTATGAATTCGATCTGGGTATCGACAAAGATGCATTACCAATTAAACAAAGAGCAGTAACGAACTAACATACTTGTAATTGTAAGTAAATGTATTAATAAACAAACTAAACATTTAAATTCAATAAAACTTTTCTGAAATTACAATGCTAAACAAACAAAAAAGTAATCCAACAGTTACGGAGGAAAAGTTACGGAGGAAAATGTATTAAGTAGGTGTATGTTATTCATATTTTTCTAGATGTTAAAAGGTACATATCATCAGGTTATATGAAACGGACTGTTTGCAATCTGTCTTCAATCAAACAAACGCCAAATCAAGCATTTCAAGTGAACTATGTTCATAAAATAAGAATGCAGACCACTGTACATCTGTGTCTATGCTAACAACAACACGGGTGTTTTCGTTATGCCTGGTACTGCATTGTAATTCAGCTGATTTCAAGGTTTATTAAATATTGTGAGCTAAATAGTTCACCTATGTTTGTAGAACTTTCATTTAAAATGTATTTTTAATGTTTAAGCAATAGAGGCCAAGCTCAAGCAAAACCATGCACCAGTCAAAATAAAAAGTAACCTGCATATATATTTTATGCAGTATAATAATAGTATTTGTTTGAATTTTGGCAAACAATTTGGAGTACTTACGTATCAGTTGCAATGGAGGAACAATTTTTTGATAAAAACTCATATGTGCAGCTTACATTTAGACACAAGTTATTCGAGGATAAATTGATAATCGTACATATTCCTCCGTTACTTTTCTAGCTTCCTCCGTATCTTAACTCCATAACCCAAAATTACAAGGGTAACTTTTAATTACTTTACCACTTCTTACCATATTACATGACGGCTTTTGTAATAATAGCGAGTCAACCGATTTATAACAACAATTAATTTAGCACTAGAAGCAATCATGATACTTTTGGTTACGGAAGAAAAAATTACGGAGGAAATTTTTTTAACATTTTTTGACTAATATTTGCAATACATAATACTAATTTAGTGATGGTATGTATTAATCAATTGATAATCATGTAATTGATGTAAACTGTTTGATCCATGGAATTAACATAGATTAAAAGAAGTGAAATACACAGTTACGGAGGAAAATTTTATTATCGGACATTAAGAATTTCGTGTTAAGGCTATGACCAACAAAAATATAAAAAAGCCGCAGGTGTTTTACTTTTAAATACATAATATTTGATAATGCTATAAAATATTTATGCCTTTTTAACTGTTTTATCTTATTTAATACCACCAGCAGTGAGGTGTAAAAATGTTAACGGTAGGGAAGTAGTTTTTTGGCGACATCCTTAAAACCATTGTCATTGTTTGAAATAGCTCCAGTTGCAACAGCACTTTCTAATATCATATTTTCACGTGCCTTAAACATAAAAACAGCAAATTTCTTAATTGCCAATCATCATATTTCAACAATTTTACTGCGAAAAATGATGTTTTGCCTGGCGACATGCAAAAATGCGATGTTACTAGACATTTAGCATGCTATAAAACTTAAAGGAAGTAACATAAATGGCTATCTCAGTGATGTTTGTCCTAAGAAAACATCAGATCTCGCCCCAAAATAGCAATATTTAATTTTAGAGTTTTAACCCTGAGGATTTGGTCGTCCAGAGGCTGGCGACATGTTTTTCTCAAAATTGAGTCATTTTTTTTGAATCTGGCTGAGTAAAAGTAAAAGTAAAACTGGAAGAAGACTTCCAGGCATAGATGGATGGGAAACAGCGTAATCGTTAAAATGTTAAAACATAAGTAAAAATGATAGAGTCTCTAGCTGGGAGCGAACCCGGACCGTCACGGCGACAGCGCCTAGCCATGCAATTCCTGCGACGTAACCAACTGAGCTAACCGGGACAACACCAAAAAACGTTGATCGGATAGCCCTGATCTACGTAACAATCACCGCATGACATCGGTAACGGGTTAATTTACTGATAACAGTACTGACTAAATGTACGGGGAGACTTTTTACGGCCGCCACACTGCACAAATAGCGCTACTGTGAGTTTCAAATGATAGTGTCTCTAGCTGGGAGCGAACCCGGACCGTTAAAACATAAGTAAGATAAAAGAGGGTTAAACAACTGTAACAGTTGTGTTTAATATTGGTACGAGGCTTTGCTGTTCGTTGTTTTTGTACTATGCCTCATGTGCTTTTAAGCCTAATGAAAATACAGTTACATGTCTGTCTGTCTTTCTGTCTGTCTTTATAAAATATAAAAACAAAGAAAAACATACAAAACACAACAGGAAAGTTTTTCTCACTTTTTTACTTTTTTCACGTTTGCTATATGCTTGTTTTATGATAAGGATTTCCTTTTAAATTGTCTTTGTACGTTAGTTAGTCGCAATTTGAAAATACGGGCGTTCCAATTAACATTGCCATTATTCATATCCTAAAAGTATTAACTGCGAAAAATATTATTAAAACAAAATAGAGAAATAAGCATTTTAATATCAGGAATAACCCAAATCAGACAACACAGCTTTCAAAACCAGCATATTGAAATAATAACTTTGCAATACATTATATACCCGTGCAACAACTTTTATTTACTTGACCAATTAGACACGCGCAATCACGTTTTATTAATTATTTGACAACGATTTTCTAAAAGCTATTTACAATACATCTCATTGTCTCATTGAAAATAGTCCTTATTATATTAAAAACGCGGTTAATGGGCACCTTGCTTGATCCAGTTTTTTTTCCTACTAATTTGTTTATAAATGTTGTCATAGAAATTTAATAAAACTGAGACTTTCCAGCGACTTCTAGAAACTATTTCTTCTCTAACTTGCTATTCTTGATGCAAAAAACCAATGACACATCTTCGGTACAGCTGCACCAACTTTAAAGTACAATAAGCCATTTGTAGCAAGAAGTAAATCTGAATGTCGTTAATGGTTAAATGTCTTATTATTTACTCCAACAGATGTTAATTCTTACAGTTTGAGTAGACAACGTTCTTTACAAGATTTATAATCTATAATAAATGCTGCAATGTCTTCTTTATTGTAGTTTAATGCCTTTGTCTTTTATATGTGATGCTGACAAAGGGAACGGACAAAAACGTTAAAATAGCGAAAAGGTTTCAATTGTTAAAAAATGGAATTAAGTTTATGTAACCAGGCTACAAACTCCACTCAACAAGAAAAGAACAACACCGCTGCAAAAGCTTCATGTACGATACTGAGATCAGAAGATACGCTTCCTCATTTGGGGCACGTCATGGGAAAAGGTACATTCGTTCATTTTAGTGATATTTTAGTTTTTAATAAATTTAGAAAGAACTTACAACTATAAATTCATTTCTTACAATTAAAATGTGGTTTTGTTACACACTTTTGACAAAATGGTATTTTTACCGCGAAATGAATAATAAGTAGGCCTAATTTCGTCTGCTCAACTTTATGACGTCATATCGAGGATTGACGTCAACTGTCCGAAGGTACCTTTTCCCGTGACGCGCCCCAATTTTAATATTATGCATAGTGTAGTCGAGCGGTCAAAAGTAGTGTAGATTTAAATCCTTCATTTTCTTTTCTCTATTTTATTCAGATAATCAACAAAAGAGTAACTACATACAAACAAATATTCATTGATTCATCACAAGTTTTTTGAAAGACCTCTATTTAATCTGTTTAAATCATACACACGGACCTTCTGAGAATCACAGGCCTGGGGTTTTATAATTTTTGTCAAGATCCTAAATTATCTTCTTATATAGATTCAATATTAAGAAATGTATGTAAGATCCTTAGAAAGTTCTCAACCTAAATTTGTTCAAATCATGGCTACGAGTTCCTAGGGAGCCCCGCCTTAGGTGCTGCCGGGGCTACAAATAAGCATGAATAATGAACATTTTGTATATCATTCAATGTATCTCGGTCAGTTTAAGAAGATCTAGTTCCTTGTTATCTGATATGATAAAACAAATGTGTTCTAGGACAGCTGTACCAAGTTTCTCCATTGTCATAAGTAACTGTTCTCACATTCTGTAAACTGATACTGACAAGATTTTTTCTTCAATATTCAGATTTAAAAGATGATAAAACTATACTTGAAAACTGTAATATACTGTTATATTGTTCACTGACAAAACCACATTCAACTTTATGAACCAATAGACAACGTGATATTTTCAGAACCTTGACATTCTAAAACTAAAGTACAAATCAACTAGATGAAGAAATGGAACGATGAAAGCCACATAACACGACAAATATCGAAATACTCGTACTATAATAATAATAATAATAATAATAATAATAATAATAATAATAATAATAATAATAATAATAAACTCTCTATTTAAAGAAGGTAACTCATTAAAATTACAATCATAAATAATTACAATTGAAATCTTATTTTCGAGGAGGCCTTCAAAATACAAAACAACAACAACATTCAAAAACGACACACATAAAATCAATACAGATTATAAAATCACACATTTTTCGAAACTAAAAAATACTTTGTTACTTATATAAAAAAAAATTAAAAAATAACAATAACAAATATACTGCAGGTTAGGTTTGAATCTGTTCATGAGCAGTAATGGAAGGGTATGTTACTCCTCATGCCGCCTAGCATGGTTGTATACAGCACAATTTTAAAACAAATATTAAGTATCGCCTTCAAATGGCTATATGATTGATAACAACACTGAATGAGGGATGGTTTTTAACTTGTAACGTGTGTTCATAAAAATTCCAATCTTTCTTTATTGAAAAATTGTTGTGCTCCATATCGGACATATTACTGAATTATAGACAAGGGGTGAAGGTTATAAAACTGAGATTGGAAAACAGTCTCAAATCTCAGGCATCTGACTGGCTGAAATGGCGAGACTGGTTTCCATGCTCAGTTTTATAACCTTGGGCACAGGTTGCTTTCTGTCGTTGAAGAAAATAATGAATGAAAGAAGTAAACATGTTTTAGGTAAACACATTTTGCAACTTTGAAGGTTTTTGCTCTACATTGTCTCAAGGTAATATTGTTGATTGAGAAACCGAGCAGCCTATTTGAAGACCATATAAAAGTACGAAAGTCATATTTAGTCAATATATATTTATAATATCATAGTAACAGATGTTCTGGAGGAGACAAGATGTATTGTCGGTCTGTTCTAATACCCAAAACCACCCAAAACTACACCAAACCACCCCAAACTACTTCAAATATATGGCTGCTGTTATTTGTGGTTAAAAATAATGATGAATACATTATAATACGTGACGAATAATAACTATTTTTCTATACTAAGCAAAAAAATACCATCAACATTTCAGAAAATGACATGACTGGCCATAAATAAGTCTGCCAGAATGACGAATTATAGAGAGTGTGAAATACCCAAACCACATCTATAATGTTTACCCCAAACCACTTTAAATCGACTGCATTTAATTTTTTAAGTGTTATTATAAGATAAAAGACATGTAAAATGCATGGCTTGTTGCTGTGTAATAACCCAAATAAAAATTATGTTATTATTTTCATTGTTTTTTTTTAATTATGGCTAAAGTATTTTAAATCATTCAGAAGCAATAAGTTTAATACTGATTTTATACTAGAGCTCACAGGGCCTTATAACATATGAATTTATTTAATTATCACAACCTTATATTTGAGGTCGTTTGGGGTGGTTTAGTGTAGCTGGGGGTGGTTTGGGGTAGTTTGGGGTGGTTTGGGGTGGTTTGGTTTATTAGAACAGACCCTAGTATTGTTGTGAATTACTATTCTACAAGGTAAATTTTTGGCTATTGCACAAACGCTGAGAGAGTTCTTCTTAAAAAGAAGAGTTATTGTCAAAAACAAATTTAGAACATATCATTGAAACGCTATTATGATTACATGTAATATGTGGCATATATTGTGAATAGCACACAGCTTTACAGATAAATACATATATATTTACAGGGAAAGCAATTGCTTCCATTCATAATACAGAATGATAGTGTCTCTAGATGGGAGCGAACCCGCACCGTCACGGCGACAGCGCCTAGCCCTGCAATACCTGCGACGCAACCAACTGAACTATCAAGCAAGCAGGAGATATTATATCCAAAGATGCATATATTTCTTCACTAAAACCTAGCTGGCAATGAGTATTTTTCCAAAAAAAAAATATTTGAAATTTTATCCGGCTTTTGCCATTTACAATATTTGTCCGACACAACCCCTAAAAACCATCTTTTTGCATTTAGACACGAATAATTTCTTTTCCAGGTATGTCGAAACATATCAAAGAAAACCCCAAATGCGATCTTTTACGCAAAAGCTTTTCCTCGATGGAAATATCAACGACGTGTAATCATACTATTTTAAGCCAATCACGTTATATTAATTTTATTATTGAAATTATATTAAAAAAATAAACAATAGGAACTGTCTCTCAACTATTCACAATATATATTTTTTTAGAAATGGTATAACTCTTCACGCCGCCTAGCCCCGTACTCAATATTAACACACGTTAAACAGTACAATTTCAACCATGAAGGTTTCTATGCAAATTTTGTAAAAGAACATAGACTCTCCATCTGTTTCTTTTATACCTGCCACCGTATCCTGATTTCACTCTTGGTGCTATGTTCTCAATAAGGTGTTGTGGCGTCGTATGTGTGAAATTTGCCGTATTATATATAGAGGATACAACATGAGTGATCATTTTATACTGAAATTATTAAAGTCGTCTAAGTCGATATAAAACGAGGCTTTTGTCGAGTTTTATATCGATTTAGGTGACGAGTTTAATAATTTCAGTATAAAATGAACACGAATGATGTATTCTATTTATCACATACCCTGAAAAAACAAGCAAAATCCATGAATTTTCCCTTTCTATCGCCAAGAGCGAAATTAAAACGTGTGTTATTCGGTCGCATCGGATATTACATAAGCTAGTCCCCAAAGAATTCATCCTACCGTTTTCCCATTTAACAAAATAAGTAAAAATAAATAAATAAAATTAACTGCGCTAGAGTCTAGATAAAAGAATCGACCAGTTATAGGCTTCTGAAAAAAAGGTGAAATATGCACATCAGGGATCGCCACATTCAGAAAAAAAACAGCCTCCCCAAACAGTCAAGAAGAAGAGAGAGGGAGAGAGCATGGTTAATAAAATGATCAGTTTTTGAAAAAAAGGACACCACTAATAAAACAAAAATGAGAACCCGAGGGGTTACCGCCTTGGAACGGTCGGTGGCAAATCAAATTGCCACTGGGGGTTTAAACCAGGTTCTAGGGTGCACCAACCTCACACTTGCCCCAACAGGTTCTCATAACACAAAACAAGTACAAGTTGTCTTGGTGAAAAAACTCCAACCCACTTATCGGCTCAACAATGTTGCATGCAAAAGCACACAAACATATAAAACATAAGAAGCTAATAGCATTGCAAAGCCAAAGGGCGGGTACTCAATGATCTTACCGAGACCAGAGCTCCTGGAGTGAAATCAGCAAGAACACGATGACAGGGATAAAAGAAACAAATGAGCTTCTAGGTTCTTTTAAGAAAAGATTTCCCCATAAACCTTCATAAACTCTTAAACCCCTGCCACCGTCGTGCAACCAAAGAGGTAGTGTTTAATGAAGTTGTGTTTAATTTAAATAAATCGATCTTCTGTATGACGTCATTTGTGTAAACTTTCATAGCGCATATGACAACATTGAAATTTGCTTGATATAAACTCATAATTTGGATTGAAACTTTGTTTCTAGTGTTTTTATTTTGTTTCGGGGATGTTGTAAGATCACACCGACGATGTTCTGAAAACGATGTCAGCGTCTGGGTCATTTTGTTTTCGATTTAAACGAAATGAAAATGGCTTTGTTGCTGTTGTTGAATTTCATCATAGACTAGGGTATTGCCATCTTACGGAGTAAACAAGATGTCAGAAAGTTAAATTTTCCGTGGATATTATCAATATATGGGATTCTTAAGTTCCTTATAGAAGTTGATTGCTTGCCTGATGTTGTCAGATGGCAGAAGTAAGTCATTTTCATAAATTTGTTTTGATACTCCCACACCGGAATTAAGGTATGTGATAAATGTGTTTGCCTAATGCCGCGCTGTAAATTTCCCTTAACTATGCTTTTAGAAAAGCTTAAATCTAGTTTAACTCCCTTGACATTGTCTAAATAGACCCATCCTGCCCTCGGTCGGATATCAATAATAGAATGGAAAAATACCAAAGAAAAAGTCTTTATGTATAATTTTCTTGACTGAGAATTTCTTAATTTCCTGGTATGATCATGTAGTCTGGCATATCCACCGTCTGTTTTTTTTTTATATTTTCAAAGCACTTATACAGTATAATGTATACGGAAATATTTTAATACCAATTGGTTTATGATATTTCAAGGCTTTGTCGCGGTGTTAAAAGTTGACAAAAGTACAACTAGTCCATAGATGTTTATTATTTGAACTGATATTTTCTCTACCTGGGAGCGAACCCGCACCGTCACGGCGACAGCGCAAAGCCCTGCCATTCCAACAACGTAACCAATTGAGCTAACCGGGAACCCCCGCCCCCCGCCCCCCCCCCCCCAAAAAAAAAGGGTTGATCGATAGCCCTGATATACTTTTTCATCATTGCACGATATCGGTAACGGGTTATTTTGCTGATAACAGTACTGACTATATGTATGGGGAGACTTTTTACGGCCGCCACACTGCGCAAATAGCGCTACTATGATTTTCAAATGATATTGCCTCTACCTGGTAGCGAACCCGAAAGCATAATTACCACACACGGGTCCTGACATGTTGCGTAGTAATAACACTAACGCGACAAACTACACCGACAGAAATGCGTCTTCCTATAAACAGAAAATTTCATCTTTATTAGACCTGTAGTCATGTTAACCTACTTTTACTGTACACTTCAATACCATAAAACAATAAAATCAGAATCAGCGCTGTTATTCTATATCTCTTACTTGATGTTTGGGTATATAAAGGCAAAAGAAAAGGCAAAAACTGGACTGTCCAAGGCCCATTGTGTTTGCAGCAAATTTAATATTTTTACAATTACTTGTAATCCCACATACTTAAATACTTTCATTATTACTTACTTTATAGTGTTTTTCATCTCACATAATTTCGCACGCACTCCCAAGAATTTTCGCATGCACTCCCAAGAATACTGTATAGAAATGAACATAAGCGAGAAACCAAAATAATGTAACTAATAGATTTGCAACCAGTGGTCATGGCTGGAGTTAATTCACCAAGATAATTTGCATATTTATGAGGATATGTCTAGGCAAGTTTGATTTGATGCACGCTAGAATCAGTGCCAAAATGCAGTACACATAACTTATCGGGTTTTGTATTGTAAATGGTCTGAGGTTTGCGCTCTTTTCATCTCCACCGTTTGATTGTGTGGCAGGCAGCTGTGTTTTCTGAAAGTGTTTATTACCGATACAAACATCTCACTGTGTTAATGTAGTTCATGTATCCAATACATGAAAGGTACTTTGCTAAAGTCAGATTCGTTACCTAGCAGGATGAATAAATCAAAGCACTGAAAGTACTGATGGGTGGCGTTTTAGAGTGATTGTCATAATGTCCCATCATCTATAGACTGTGTGGAGTTTCCTATTGGAGGAGTGTGAAGGAACTTTCGGATGGCAGAGCAAAAGTTTGCATGCCCGGCTTCTGCTTTATCAAGTTTTTATCTACCACGGATATTCGGACGGATGCAAATATCCAAGATTGAAGTCATATTGTGCCAGGAAAAATAAATAATAAGTCAACCTTTGATTTGAAACTTTTAATTGACAAGAAAGAAATGAAACACATGGAAAAATAAAAAAAATACTTTAACTGTGAAAAAGTTGCTATTTGCACTATGATTTGAAACAATATTTATTAACTAGAAGGAAATAAAAGATATGCAATAATAAAAATAATATGACTATAAAGCAACTTTATAAAAATTAGTCAGAGTACTGCATCAAGTCTAATGAAATTTAAACGCTTTAAACGCTTTAAAAGTTTCGCCCAAAGTTTACACTTCAGAGCCTTCTTTTTGTTACTGTCATGCTAATGACCGACTGACTTTTTGGAAACTAAAACTTGTTTGAAAACGTACAGTGTGAAAAAAAGTTGCATCGTGGTTAATGGATGATTTTATTTTTTTTTGTTCTTTTCAAATAATATGACTATAAAGTAATTTTATAAAATTGATTCAGAGCACTGCATCAAATCTAATTAAAATTAAACGCTTAAAACGCTTTAAAGTTTCGCCTAAAGTTTACACTTCAGAGCCGTATTTTTGTTAAACCCCAACTTGACTATTTAAGCCATTAGATGGCGCTGGGGCAGGTTTTCATGGTATTTTTGACATGCTTCACATGTCATAAGACCCCCTTTTTTAAATAGCACAATAGCCAAGAAGTATTTTCCCTAAAACCCTTTTATATAACTTCTTTGCAACATTTCAAATGAAATGGCAGAGAAAAGTTCATGACAAAATGCATTTTATTGTAATTTTTAAGAAAAAAATATGTTAACTGTCAAAATTTGAAAATCCCGGGGAGGAGTTTGTGGGGTCAGAACTGCAGATAGTAACAAATACACCTGGCAGTGTAGCTTGAAATACTACTCTTTGCAACTGTTCGGCTATGGGAAGCTGATCAATAATACACTTAAAATGTAAACCCACATACCTGTTGCAGATTATTTTTTATTCCAATATTCCCTTTAAAATGTTGCTTAGTGTTTATGAAACAACTGAATCCATTTCATAGTAAATGACAAGTGTGTGGATTGTTATTAAATTATGTCACCGTTCATCTCTATTTAGTATATTTTAAACATTATTATTTTTATTTTATCATGCTTATTTCTTACTGCTTTAAGCAGTCATTTGAACAATATATTTCATTAATATCCGTGCTTATGTATAATCAAATTTCCCTCCAAATTCTGCATGAATGAAATGCCACACCAAGATTGAGATAAGCTATCATCACACCATTATTATTCTTGCTATTATCACTGTTAATGTCCAACTGACCTACTAGATTCTGCAAAACAATGGATCAAGGTTTAAAACAAAAGTGAACTATACATGCTCCTAATTCTTGTTGAAAAGTGACACAGCTGTTGAAATTTCATTTAGTTTTTCTACATACAAATACAGGATTGGCTTGGCCATATTAGACTGGAATGAAAGATTTAATAGGGATCTTACATTTGAAAGAATTGTTAGAAGAAATTCAGAACTTAGAAAGTTTTACAATACATAGCCTGGTGAGTAAATGATATCATCTGCTCTGGTGTTTGTTTACTTCAGCTATATTTAGCACAGTACAGCACCGTCTACCGTCTCATAAACCCATCGAACCTACATATACTGTATACGTTATTCAAGGGAACTAATCCACCAGAGGTAAAATGGTCATGTCGAGGGTTGCATGCAAGACTGTCGTAACTCCTTCTTTAGTAGTTACGACAATCTTGCGTGCAACCCTCGATTTGATCGAAATTCACATGTAATCACATTGGGTGGCGTTAAAACGCCCCCCAAATTGATAAATTTTAAATAAAATAATAAATCAATTGATCAAAAAATTATGTAGATCATTTTTATTTCCATTATATAAAGTAAAATTATAGGTATTTGTGCCCCCAAGGCGTTTAAACACAGATAACATTTTCAAAAGTTATAATGGCTAAATGAATCTAATAATTTTCTCAGTTACGTCACATATTTGTAAGACAGTTTAGGTTTGCACGAAGCGGGAATCTAGCGTGATAAAGTCAATTTCATGATCTGTATAAACCAAAATAATACAAATTCCAAATAAGTTTTATCTTGTTAAACGGCACACTTATTTGTATTTCCCGACCTTATCTCTATCGGTTAGTAGTTTAAGATGTCTGCCAGTTGACTTTTCAATACAAAATAAAACTATAAAATTGTAAACAATAAACATATCAATATCAAGATAAAAATGCAATTAAAAATTTACTAAATAATGCCAGAAAACATTAAATGGAGTTTGAGACCTTGACAGATTTAACCGCTTTGTCACGTTGTCTGACCTCAGATATAAATTGTGTTCTGGTTGAAGCTGAGTAAATTCCGCTCAGTTCAAGGCTTTACTTGAGCTTGCAAAGTCTGACCTGATTTATGTGCTTGTAACCTTGAACAATACGTTGTCTGGTGTAAAAGCATTGCCAATTATGTGTTTGTTGGTGCGTGTGTGAATGTAGATAGTATTAACATAGTGCATTAAACTTGATTGTAAGACAGTATACAACTTAAAAAAAATCGTACAGGACAAAAAATAGATCAAAATATCAAATGAAAAAGCGGTCTTTTTGGCTTTTAAGTATAGGTTATTGTTCATTTAGAGGCTTGTATGAAAATTAAACGGTCAGGCCCAGCGCAGCTGGGCGACCGTTTAATTTTTCATACAAGCCTCTAAATCAACTATAACGTATATAATGGTTGAAATTATTTTTGTAACTGACAAAACATTCTCCGCCTAAATTACCATAAATGGGTATACACAAAATCAACTGTCAAACTGCAAGTAGTTTTGTGGCTTGTAAACATGTACTGAAAGAATATTTTAGAAAGTGAATTATGCAATTTTTTATCTGAAAACACAATGGGTCTCAGGGGTAACCTGTATGACAGTGAATGTTGGGTGGAGAAACAAGGGTTCGTCAGTGAAAGTTCCATTAAACCCTTTACTCCATAAATGCATCTTTTATCTCTTGGCAAAACAGTTAATATCAAGATCAGCCGACACATCCGTGCATTCCGATCATGATCTACACTGTCCGCTTTTAGACTCGGTAAGTTATTTCTGACAAAAAACAACAACAACGAACAGTGTAACTCCGGATCAGATGGCATTGATTTTATGGCTGATCTGGATCTACACTAGTCCCTTTGTGATAACAGACGTGTCTATGAAGTAAAGGGTTAAACATTTTAAGAAGTTGATCATCAGCCAAAAAGTCAACGCTCAAATAATATTTAAAAGATTTCCTTTACCTCTCTCTTTGTAAGTCACGCCTACTTCCACGCTTTAAAAGATCGTAAGCGAACAATACATGTTCGTCATTAAATGTTCGAACAATAATCGTGAGCAAATTGTCCTATAATAACACATTTCCGACGCGCAACATTATGAGAATTAAGGTTCGAAATATTTGAAAAATACTGAATGGCCATTGGCTCAAAAATAATTTCAACCATTATATTAGGGCAATAGTCGTCGCGTTGGAAAGCATCAACGTACTTTCACTTCTGGGTGCCTCCATTACAGCCTCATTGTTTCACTCTGCTGTGATTAAGTGGACTTAAACAAAACAGAACCAAATTTGTAAGATAAGTAGGGCTTTTAATAAGACAAAACGCAATAAGGAAACAAAGGAAATGCTCTAGGTTGCTCTATGGATATTTTACTTTGTCAAACTATTAAATTAAAATGTTATGTATCTGGTAAAACACAGCTTTCAATACATACATAAAGGAAAATTATAATACGATAAAAAAACATGGCAACACCAGTTAACTAGGGGATCCCTCCTATTATGCTATATATGTACTTGGGGTGTAAATAAAAAAAGTAGGTAATGTCACTAGCTCAAGAAAATACAACATTATACGAAAACTATGATAATTGGCAACACAATCGCAAGAAGATGTTCAAATTATCTTAATTTTTCACATGGCAATAAACAATGCATTAGGTTTAATCGAAACATAGGCGGTTGGGATACCACAGACTGGGGCATAAAGATGAGTAAAGCGTGTTAAAACTCTAAACACTAATTTTAACTTAGATGCATTCGTTTGGCTACCCGCTACTTAGTCAATTTATATATTATAAATGAATGTAATAAATTGAGAAATTAAACTCTTGAAGAAAATTCTTCCTCCTAACTGTTTTGTATGTGTATGTATGTATGCGTGTAATGCTGTAGGCTTTGTAAATCATATCAAATCAAATCATTTTATTGGTTTAAATCCAAACAAACTGGATTGTTACCACAACAGTACAAAGACAATACAAACATACAATGCATATTCATGTAGTTATAATCAAAAGTAATAAATAGAGAAATATACAACAAGCAATGTATGTGTTAAATACATGTCTTTTACTAAGACGGAACGTCAAATGCTCGTGATTCCTCCTAAAACATACGGATTAGGCAGTTCAATTCTGATGCCTCAGAAATTAAAAGATTAAAAGATTTGTAAATATTGTTGTTATATATCAAAATGAACGTCTAGGATTGCGGGTTTTAATAGTGCAAAAATTCTTTTTAAAAATGATATTTTGGAAGGAAAACGAGTCGTCTATATTTTTTCTATAGTTTTTTTCCAACAATGCTGAAAAACATGGATCGGTCATTGATTTAAAATGTCACATCAATATTTGTTTCAAACCCGTATCTTACATACGAAATATTCACAATGTCCGTGTACATGATAAATTTCATTTTCTGCGCTGCGAATGATAGCGTCAAAAAGACAGAATTTAACGTAATTTTACATGTAACGTCAAGTGTCACCAGTATTTGACGTTCAGTATATGTAAATTTGATATGAACCCCGGAAGAAAGTGCTGCTTCCTTATTAGTTATTTTGAATCATTTCAAATGACGTGAGTAATACTGTATGCTTTGTATGTATTATACCATGTCTCTTCTCTATGTAAAATGTATATGTATTTTGATTATTTCTGTATTTTCAATGTATGCCTTGGTCATATTTTTTTCTAATTGTAAATGGCCATAGGCATTGTTAATGCCGAGTTGCCAAATAAAGGAAACGAAACGATATAATACTAGTGGTTTACTATAAACACGTGTAACTTGGTATAAATTGGCATATTTACAATGATATTTTTCGATTGGAATATAAATCAAACCAATTTAAGATATACAAAGAAAACCGCGGATCGTTGTGGGATTTGTAAAGTTAAACAAGTGCAAACCATTATGTGGTTACAATTTTGACGAACCCGAGTTTACTAATAGTTTGATATAACTATGTTACAAGAATATACACATAGCACATCTTCACATATAAACCTTACACACTTGTGTAATTGAGTAGGAACTGGACTCCATACAAGCTGCCATTTATCAAAAGTAAACAAAAAACTTCAAAATGGTTCTCGTGACAACACGAGCCATGGACTCTTAAAAATGTCAAATAAAAAGCTCGGAATTGTTTAAGTCCTCAAGTTAAGATTTTTTTATAATAATTATAATAAGAAAAAATTTTCATTTTGAGACTTTCGCATGCTTGTTTAATCAATTACAAATTTTAACATGATTATGTTTTATAGACTATTTTATTTGATTTCCTAAAGAAAAAAGGTTTCCTTGAATCTTATTTATTAGCATGCGACTAAGGGATTGTCTGTCAAGTAGTCAAACGTTATTAAACCTGACTCTTAATGTTGTTTATGGACTTATTGGATAAACCAAACTTGCTTACACTTTTGATCTAGCAAGCTTGCATGAAGACCTAGCTTGAGATTGGATTAAGGGCCAGTCGGATTAAGATCAAGGTCACTGTTACTTAAACAGACAGTTTCCGCTCAGTTACCAATAACTTGAGTTAAGATGGATGCAATTTGCTGAAATTTTGTTTGTATGTGGTTTATGTGCAGCCCTAGCTTGGGATTGGATTTGAGGCCAGAACTGCTTAATTACTTCAGTTTGGAGAAAGACTGTTGAAACTGAGATTGGAAACCAGTCTCAAATCTCAAGCATCTGATTGGCTGAAATGGCGACCAGTCGCCATTTCAGCCAATCAGATGCTTGAGATTTGAGACTGGTTTCCATGCTCAGTTTTATAACCTTGGGCACTAGTTTCTTGTTAACAATGATTGTTTATGGTGTGATCATTTGGTACACCCATGCTCGTTTTTCGTCTGTGCTTTAAGATTGTATGGTGAGGGTGTGTTTTCTGAGTGTGGCTTTTGTTTTTTGTTTTTTGTATACAATTAACAATCAATAATTAATGTCTTCAACGCGCTGTTCCTAGGCGTTTCTCATTTTCTTTGTTTGTGTTATGGTTTTGGAAAAACATAATATTGGGACCACATGTTCTCTTTTCCTCTCTTCGTTTAAGCTGTGTGATTAAGGGTTGCGTTTGCTTAGTGTGGATATTCCTGATATTCACGTTTCACTTTTTATGTTCGCTTTTGGCGCCCTCTGTGAAGCGAAGGATTGATATGCTCAATTAGTTGTTCCGATTGTTTTCCTAGTTTGGATTAAAACCATTCTGTTATATGGGAATCATACGACAAAGATCGTGGTATGGTGTTTAGGTGAAAATACCAGCTTTAATGTTCGATGAACATCGTCATAATGCACATATCTGTTGCAGGTCATCAGTGCCCCGTTGTCTTGTGTAGCAACAGATTTGCGGTATTGACAGTAAAATGCATATCCATTACTGCCCACAAATAGCCTGCAATATTTCATTATGTCGTGCCTTATTACTTATTTACAAAGTATCAAACTTAGATTTGTTATGTTATTAATGATACACTATTGCTGAAAAATAAAGATACCATGACTGTCAACTGTAACAGAGATCGAGCAGAACTAACAAAGAAAAAGAATAATATTATAATGTTCAGTAAAGCCTGCTTGAATTTGTTCTTTTTTACTTTGTTAAAGTTTGCCACTCCTAATAAAACTTGCTACAAATTAATTCATTTTTATTGAGTTATGGCCAATCTATAGTAATATTTATATTAACGAATTATGATTATGTCATTTAAATCATTGTGGAAAACATGTTTCGCCAATGCTTTAAGTTAGCGATCACTGACTGCCTGGGCAATGCCCTGTGACGAAGTAAAGTAGTTATAATAAATTTGCGGTCTTTGAAATCTTGCACGATTGTTACTCGCTTTAGAAAAGCTAACATAGAACGAAACACTTCGTTCTGTGTTGATGTTGCATCAAAATAGAAATACTACTAGAATCCTAAACAAAATACATAAAAAAGTGAGTGAAAACTGCCGATTTTTACATGACTGAACTGCGGATTTTTTTGTAAATTTATTTCCAATGCCGATAAATGATGGTACTGTTTTTCTTGTGATGACAACGACGGAACAGGGGTGATTAAGATTGTGATAAGGATGAAGATACGTGTATATATAACATGCTTAAGATAGTAAATAATAATATTGTTCAAATTAATCTAACGATCGAGCAATTTTAAAATCTGAATACTAGTAGACCGTTTAAATGATTTTTTAATAGTTTTCTGAGTTGCATAACAGTTTTAAATGACCAAAAAATCAAAAAAGCGATGTAAACTTAAAGTTTTCTTCTATGACACCTGGCAGTAAAACTTGTTTGCAAGGAAACCAGACATCGATCAGGATATTAAGATCTTGGTACATAAACTATGTTGCAAATTTTCTTTTATGTGTTATGGCAGTTTCGTCGGAGTTTATCTCTTTGAAAAATGGTGTTTAAATTTTGCTTTGTAGAACCGCTGTCTCGTAAGCCACAGTCGGCTGGGTGTAAGCACCGATCAATTTTATGCTTTTGTCAAAAACTGAAATGTACATCGTTCTTGTACATTTTTTAACTACCATAAAATACTAACGATGCAAGTTGCGAAGTCGTTTTCTTTTGAATTTTTCTTATTTTTGTAACGTGCCCCGAGCGGAAGGCACATAAAACAGACTATTTGTCTCAGCCTATATACATAATTTTTCACTCAAAAATGATTTCATGATGTCTGAGCAATGTATGTTGTTTTGAACAATATAATACATTTTTCCTGAGCTACTTTGCTCCAAAATGATTATAATGATTTCAGAAATGATTGGGACGAAACAAAATTATCAAGGTTAGAATCAGCCGAACATATGCAAACAATCTCCAGGACAATGAACGCCTGGACAAAATGATTATTCTTAAACTCTCAGTCACTTACCCTGAGCACAATCACAGTTAGAAATAAAACGATCTTAAATGAACCTCAAGCACATCATCAACGCATTCGCTTCGGCAATTAACTATGACAATTAAGCTCCGAACTACAAGGTTCAACTAATCCTCAAACAATAAATAACACTCTTACAACAATCAAATCCGAGCAACTAGAACTTTCAAACAGTGCTCAACAAAGTCATGAACAATCACAATTCAAACAAAACCCCAACCAAAACGATTTCAGTCATACACTCATCACTTAAACGCTGCTGGACAATATTGTCTCAGACTTATGTGATATCCCGAGGATGCGAGAACCTTTTCGTCAGCAATAGTCTGAGAACACTGTCAAACCTAAAACCTATCCTCAACACCTACTCTGAAGCTACCCGAGGGACAGAAGTGTCTCAGATGCATGTGTTTACATCAATTGTCTGAAGGCACTATCTAGATACCCTACGCTCAACACCTATTCTTAAGCTACCTTAGGGACACAAGTGTCTCAGACGCATGTGTTTCCAGCAATTGTCTGAAGACACTATCTCAAAACCCTATCAACCCTAGCTTCAACCAATACTCTTCGCATCATACACGTTGAATGAGACAACCCGGTCAATATGCCCTAGTACAGAGCTGTACTATGTTGGACCTATAATGCAGACCAAAATATTGACTCAAAATTCAACGATGTGAATACCTCGAAACTCAGAAACAGACTGCCCAGTGTCAATGAACGGCACTTGCTTTTATACCATTTGACGGAATTCCTCGGACTTTACCGTTCAAACACGCTAATTTAAAAAAAAGCATAAAAAATAACCAAAAAGATTTAGCATTCAGGCTCGTGTAAAGCTATATCATCAAATAATTTTTCTCACATTATGTTTTAAAAGATTCGATCAAAACCTTGTTTTAAGTTATGAAATATCTGATACTATAATCATACTCGTAAGTTTTTCCTGTCATAAAATTCGTTTTTGAATTAATCTAAACTTAAACTTAATCACTATGGTTACCTCTTTGGTTGCACGACGGTGGCAGGGCTTTGAGAGTTTATGAAAGTTTATGGAGAAATCTTTTCTTTAAAGAACCTAGAAGCTCGATTTGTTCCTCTTATCCCTGTCATCGTGTTCATTTGACTCCAGGTGCTCTGGTCTCGGTAAGATCATTGAGTACTCGCCCCTTTTGCTTTGCAATGCTATTAGCTTCTTATGTCTTATAGTAATGTTTGTGTGCTTTTGCATGCAAAATTGTTAACTGATGGGTGAGTTTGAATTATTTTACCAAGACAACTTGTACTTGTTTGTTGATATGAGAGCCTGTTGGGGGGCAAGTGTGAGGTTGATGCATCCTAGAACCTGGTTTAAAGCCTCAGTGGCAATTTGTTTTGCCACTGACCGTTCCAAGTGATTAACACCAAGGGTTCTCGTTTTCGTTAAAAAGTATTTGTGGCGTCTTATTTGAATAGACATACTTATAACAACATGCTCTCTTTTTCTCTCTTCTTTTTCGCTGCGTGGGAAGGCTGTGTTTAGTGAGTGTGGCGATTCCTGATATGCAAATTTCACTTTTTATATGCATATTTCACTTTTTTAAGCATCTTTGATGTGCTTTCATTTAGGCTTGTTAACAACGAGCAAAAAATAAATTATATATTCAATGTGCAATGTTTTTATCAATACTGTGTACATGTATATATCATTTATATAGTGTTTTATTTTGTAAATATATTGAATTAACAAATATAGTTAATCAGATTAATAAAACAACAACAAGGTTTGGTTACGTTTTTTACCTCAAAACAATTGCAGTAAGAAAAGATAAAATACAACAGGAGTATAGAAGAACGCTGACCACACGGTCATTGACCGCATTGTTCGAAATCAGGACAACCTTAACCTATATACATGTACTTACTGATTTTGAAATTGAACATGTATAAACATGAGGAGTTATGGCGTGAGTTTGAACTGATCCATCTTCTTCAACATGATACGTAAATGGTTATACAATATGAATGAAGAGAGAGAGAGAGAGAGAGAGAGAGAGAGAGAGAGAGAGAGAGAGAGAGAGAGAGAGAGCACAATTCATAAAAAAGTTCAGAAATTAAATAAACATGAATTCATGAATTCTGCAGTTTCTGCGCTTGAACAAATAGAACTTCAACCGGATTGGACTCTTGGATTTTCTGAAAAACATGCCTAAATAATTTGAATGTGCCAGAAAAATATTGTTTTGTATAGGATTTGTCGTTTTGTTTTTTGTGTGAATATCAGTTCACTTATGTGACGTAGATTCAGCAATATAAATGTATTAAGATTTTAAAATATTGTGATTAATTATACTATACAGTATCATGAAAGTTCTTGATGTGCAATCAATTTTAACCTTTACGAACTACGCTCAATATCGTGTCAAATCACCATGATAGGATTACAAAAGCCAATCCTGTCGTTAAGTTTAGTTCTGTGATTATAAAAAAAAATCACCGACGTCAATCTTGTATGGCTTCTGATTAAACGCCTCCATTGTTTCTCCAAACCATTTTAACTTTAACTATTTAGATCTCATTTACATCAAACAATACAGCGTGTGACCTCATTGTTGGAGAGCAGGTCGTTTCAATTAAAAAAAGTGCGCGTGTCTCAAGAATGAGGTCACTGTTACAAGGTTATACAGCTTAATTTGTTCAAGGTAAGAACAACTAATTATACGTTCTTTACAAAAAATCTAGCAAAGGCTAGAAACATCTGAAAGGCAAAACCAGTAAAATGCGGATAGAAATAAGGGTAGTACCTTTCATAAAACGCATTTTATATTATGAATTGTAGAAAATTATTTGTGAGCGTGACGATTTGTTTATTTATTCTTGCTCTCATTATTATTAAGTTTGTATGTTTTTACTATAAACTACATGTATGTACTAGTTTTATGCAATAAAAGTATTGGATTGGATTGGATCATAAAACATAACTCATAAGAATTTAATGGAATGTCAATATAAATGTTTTAGACAGCATATAGTAATTATTTTTCGGCAGTAATTTAGGCTTAATAAGTCGGTGTACTGGAATGACGAATGCAGGTCATGTGACTCGTTTTGTGCCAATCTCCTTTTTTTCATTTAAAACGTTAAATTAATACCATAGTATATAATAAGGAAGAAGAAACTAGCCACGCGCCATAAGTGCACAGCGGTCAGATGTACGCAAACGCTATATTGGTGTTTTACATTGTTTGATCATGATTAATAATTATATATTAGTACTGAAATGAAGGAGCGTAGGCAAAACGAATACATTACATGTACTGGCGAAAATACATTATGTTAATGAGAAAATAGATAAAAATAGCGGACATTTTAATTTTAAATTGTTTCGAACTTTGAAAACAAATGTGTCAAGCAAACTGGGGTCTGAATAATGCATAGAACAATGAATCATTTTACTTTGATAAACACCTTAAATCTTTCAAAATTTCAATCACTTTTTTGAGTGGTTGGGTATATCGGAAACGTGACTATTTGACCTCATCGTGCATTAAAAGAAGCCTGCCAACAATTCCAGCAAGAACGAGATCGTAATGTGTGCGAACAGAAAGTTTCCAAATTGAGCTTCCTGGTCTTATATGTGGACAAGTCTTATCTGATGTAAATGGCATTGTCATATAATTATTACGATTATTAATTTCACCAGTTCCCTGTGTATTTTTATCACCATGAAACACGTTGTATGAGTTAGTTTTTAGAAGACGCGAACACGCCCCTTCGGTGAGGTAAGCACAAATTTTGATGAGTCTTTTTAGAAAAGCTAAATTTAAACTAGAATTTGCCTCGGACACTGATGCCCCCACTGCAACATAATTTTTAATAACAAAGGGCCATAACTCTGGTAAAAATGGTCGCAGGAAAAATCCTTTCTTTACGATCATCGACACATCCTGCTTGAGCATCTGTGCAAGTTTAAAAGAAATCCGCCTTAAAGCTTAGGAGGAGTTGATGCCACAAGATTTGGAGACGTTCGCACGGACGGACGTATGCCTCTACGGACGAGTGCAACTCTATATGCCTCCCACTTTGTGGGGGCATAAAAACGATTTTAATTATAACAGCCACATACTTGGTTGCTTACTTATATTGTGAATAGCATACAACTCAAAGGATAAACACACGTCGATTTTGCTGGTTAACGCATTTACATCCATTCACAATATTGATTACAGAAGATAATATTAGCAAATGTAACAACGAACCAACTACAAGATGTTTTTTTTTATTTTAGATAATACTGCAATGAATAACCAACTTTAAGAAATTCGAGAAAGTCTCTTTTCACATTTCTAGTTTTCGGTTTTAAGAGCGGAACCCTAAATTCATACAACAACAAGGAAACACCGATTGCATTAGATATCTAAAAATACTGTTTGAAGGTTATAAACTGAGTTTGGAAACCAGTCTCAAATCTCAAGCATCTGATTGGCTGAAATAGCGACCAGTCGCCATTTCAGCCAATCAGATGCTTGAGATTTGAGACTGGTTTCCATGCTCAGTTTTATAACCTTGGACAACTGTGTGAAAAGTTTAGAAAAAAATACAGATACCACATAAAACTTATCTACAATCTGTTACCTTCATCTGTTTAAATAATATCATTTTAAAAACGACTAGTCTTTTAATAGAGAAATATGACTGTTTTCTTCTTGTAACCAAAACTTCAATCGATGGTAGTCTTTCTCAAATCCCGTGATGGTTCGCCATAACATATTTTATATAACAATTATGTATATGAGTCTTTGATATAAATACATGACAAAATGATAAACAAATTGTCACACTTGCGAGACATGGCGCTTAAGCGCACGTGGAATGCTCTTAAGGACAAGACATGTATTGGTTATTGGGGAAAAGTGTGCTTCATATTGAGAATTTAGAACAACGTAACACAAAGAACATTGTAACTAGGACGAAATGTCAGTTGATCGATATGAGGAAGATTAAATATATAACGCCCTTGAAAATCTAGCGGACAACAGTATACAGTTGTAAGGACAATACATTTACATAAATAGTGGACATGACTTCTATAGTCCAATTACCCATTTATAAGGGGGTGATATTAAGGCCAAAGATTGGAAAGAAGTCATATAAACATTACAAACGGAATACAGTTAACGTTTACCATGACTGGTTGGTGAAACAGTATCATGTACAAATCAAAGACTCTGTCGAGTTCAAACCCATCTTCAGTGGTTAGAACAAAATGCTTTATTCCAGACTTGTGAGAATGTAGAGAACCTCGCCAGGCAAGTGTGAAGGGGTGCCCTAATACTAATACATGCCATTTCAATAGTGCGCTCTACAAACATATAAAATAAATATATATATATCGAACAAATGCATTCAATCAATTAAATGAACTATTCAGGATAGCATAATCCAGACCATGGAACATAAACTTAGGCACTGCCTGAAATGGCACAAAATTCAAATATTGAATACCTTGAAACTGTCTAAAAAGATGGGCTTTAAAGTTTTATTTAAATTTGGCTTCAGACTAGATATTTTTATGCCCTCACACAGTGGGAGGCATTTAGAGTTTAGAGTTGCATTCGTCTGTACGTCCGTGCTTACGCAGGTTCCCCAAATCTTGTGACATTCACTCTTTATTAAGTTACTATCGTGCGAATTTCTTTCATACTTGCACAGATGATCAAGCATAATGTGTAGATGATCTTAAGGAAAACATTTTTCCTTCGACCATTTTTACCAGAGTAATGGCCCTTTGTAACAAATGTTGTTGTAGCAGTTGGGTACTAGTGTCCGAGGACACATTCTAGTTTAAACTGCAGTGAAAGACATTCCACCAATTTGGACCATCCACCGCCAGTAACCTATCAGCTATCTTTTATCGTCAAGGCACAATTGAACACTGGAGGTTTTGCCGACTGTAACTTTCTGTTGTTCGTTAATTGTTCGAAGTGTTTTCTTTTTAAAATCATCGTATTATAAACTTACGCTTTGTCTGTCTCTCTACTGTATGTCTGTGCGCAGGTAGTTGCTTTTCCGGATGTAGAAAGTAAGCTTACGTTTGAAGGGAGATAACTACATAAAATATCAACCACAAGATAAGACGCAGTTAGCATACTTGTTTCAAACGCATAATTAAAAATTCAATATTTTATGTCCAGAGTAAATGGTAATAAAAGAACTTTTGTCGTGTCGGAACTATAAAAGTATATATTATGGGAGAACGAATAAAAGTTTAAAAACCCTATGTGAGCCCATATGAGGCCTTAACAGGTGTAATGAATTGAATCTCACTTATCACACAGACTACCACAGGCATAGTGATATGCGCCTACTAATTATTTACAAAATGACTTATTTTAATTAACTTTTGAACCGATATGAATCAATAAAAAACTGTAATTCCAATATAATTACGATTGTTTTGTATTTTATATTTACTTCCCACATTTTTATATCTTAAAATGCAGTTTTTTTTATCATAACCGAAGTCTCAAATCTAGTGAATAATTTCACACACACCTTAAATTAAAATGTCTAACAGATTTGTGGTTTAATAACAATGACGTTTTGAAACGATATGTTCATTTGAAAAGAGCAATCGAAAACGCATTCTGTTAGATCAGTGAAACCTGGTAGGTAGGTCTTCGACAACTCTTTTTTTATTGCTGCTAAGCAGTTTTTTCTTTTCTTTTTTACCAGAGTCTTCTAAAAAAATAAATTTATAAAGTTCCACCTTTGATCATGCCGAAAGTTTCAGAAAAAAAATTAATGAAAAAATTGAAATACAATCCAAAAAAGGCCACATAATTAAGCAAACAGTTCAAAGAGTAGACAAACTTCCTTGATCTACATCTTCCTATTGCAAACAGATCTGTAGCTACTAAACTATCTGTTTAAATAAACCATTTTGATTTTAATATTGTAAATGTTCTAGTTTCAGATGCAGATGTCTCGTGTGTAATATCAAACGGGGTTTATATTTCACAGCTTGCTCGAATTTTCTCAAAGTTTCTAGGAATGGTTAAGATTTAAATTGACCCAATATTTGCCCTGTAAACACTTGAAACAGGAAACGGTACCGAACTCGAATTTTACTGAAACATACAATCGTGGTTTAGACTCTACTGCGACAAGGTATTTCTCAGTGTTATTTGTAGACTTAAATGCAAACGCCCAAAACAAAGTAATGATTTATCCACGTTTTTTCTGTATAAAACATCTGTAAATTAAAAAAGAATGGCAATCATCATAATAATCGGCTGCATGATTATTCAGTGATTAACCCATCTTTAAGTGATTGTTATGCTTACCCTTTGTTTGTTCGGCAATAGCAGGTTTTTTATGAAGGTTCCTAGGAAAACTTAAAAAAAAAAACAACAAAGAAGCACATTTGTGATCTATTTTCTTGCTGCTGCTCTTGGCTGGAGGTTATAAAACTGAGATTGGAAACCAGTCTCTAACCTCAAGCATCTGATTGGCTGAAATGGCGGCCAGTTTCCATGCTCAGTTTTATTACCTTGGGCACTGGACCCAGACATAGCGCACCTACAACTTTTGCCTGACAGGTGTCATAGGCTTCGAACGTTTTTGTATTATTGTGTGCTTTTACTCTTCGTCAAATTATTGGTGGATTGGAGTTAATTCAACAAAGCTACTTGTACTAGTTTCTTCATTTGAGAACCTATAGGGGAAAGTGTGAGGTTGATGCATCCTACCATCTTGTTGAAGGCTAATTGGCAAAATGTCATGTCACAGACCGTTCCAATGCAACTTTACCCATCTGGCTCTCATTTTTGTGGTGTCATTTTATAATTTATCATCCGAGTATTACAAATACACGCTTTTTCCCCCCTTACCCTCTTTTTCGGCTTTGTGAGGAAGCTATTTTTTCTGGACGTGGCCATTTCGGATTTGCATGTTGAATTATTGAAATACTCTTTTCAGGAAAAATCACATTCAAGAAAACAACTTCCACAAAGAAAAATTACAAGAGAGACCGAGAACATATTTTTATAATAAGACTAATTTCAAAGTGAACATAATAACAATAACGAACGAAAAGTTAAACCATATGAGTAACCAGCTTACTAACTGGCATCTGGGGTAAAAATAATATTCTAGATTAGAACAGTCTCGGACCAGTCAAGCCCGGTTCTCATTTACCAAACAGTAAAATATGCATACCATTAATTGTCACAGTCAGAAAACAAAGTCCCACACATGCAGCTAAAACGCAGACAAAAGAGAACATTTACTTTCAATATGCGCAATACAAAAAGGATACAATAAACAAAGAGATTTAAAAAATCTGATGGGTTACTGCCTTGTTAATTTGCTTTGGTTCATCAACTCAAACCCGACCACCATGGAAAAATAGTGTCACCCACAAACTGAATGTATACCAGTGTCAAGTAAATGGTTAGACAATCGATTACCCATATGGGTCCAGGTTAGTTAAAACAGCAATCAAGATTCCATAGAAGCGAAATGTTTCATAATGTGTGCTTTGTATTTCGTTACCGGTTCCGGGAAATAGGCTGCTATGACCTTTACTTACTGACAATTTATGGGGTCCGTTCGCTGGACTCTTATAACTGCACGTACGGACTTTTTTTACAAGTTCCGTAGGATTTACTGATCAAAGTTGCAGTTTAGAAAAAATATCGGTTTCCCTGCGACATGGTATAAACTACAGTTACTGACAATTTCTTGTGCGACAGACTATATAAAATGATGACCAAAAAAAACAAATAAAGAAACTTGGTGTTGATAATTGCATTGACTTTATTTGTTAAGATTAGTGTGAATGAAACATCTGACACAGAACAAA
Organism: Corbicula japonica; assembly: GCA_038501625.1. NCBI lineage: Eukaryota > Metazoa > Mollusca > Bivalvia > Venerida > Cyrenidae > Corbicula > Corbicula japonica. The sequence continues at coordinate 57,618 of JAZAYU010000824.1, forward strand.
TACAAATAAGTTACTTTTATGTACGAGTTATAAATATGGCAAACCAAGGCAGATAAAGCACTATGGTGTTCTACGGGGATGTACATATCACAAAATTTAGTTCTTCATAATGTATAGAATTTCCATTTTGTATTAATTATAAATTGTAATTTAAAGGTATTTACATATTTTCAAATCATTTTAGACTTTCCATGTAGTACTATTTATAAATTTTAATTTTGAAAAATAGTATATATTTTAAAATCATTCTAACAATGATATGTATTTAAATTATAATGGTAATTTCAATACATTTATATAATCTGTTAACAAAACACACATTATTATGTTATGATATAATGCGAAGCAAGCCACCTTTGACTGGTGATTCATGAGGTCTTGAACACATGTAACCTTAACCAGCCAAGTACTTTTATACCTAATGGTGTTAGCAGCGTCATAATTTAATTAGGTATTTATTAAATGATTATGTAAATACTGATCGAGTATATTTCACAATTTGAATTAAACAAAAGTACCTTTTTTAAGTATTGACAAACTGAAACAAGCAAACATTCATAAGGTAGTGGAAACACTTACAAGTACATGCTTAGGATACAAAAAACAATGTAAAATGTCTAAGGTTAATATTGTTGATTTAATTAAAAATATATCACAGTGTAAGCTTTCTTGATTTAACGTAATAAAGTTAACAGCTGCAACGTCTGCTAGGCCTGGAATCAAAATCGCAAAAAAGAGCTTAACGTACTCATATGCTTAAATTTCATCACATTTAGATTAAATCAAAATTGACACGGAATTGATTGTGGTAATAGGAAAATGAAATTATATAAATACAATCCGATGGAATGGGTTACATGCATTGATAAGCTTTTTCGTTTCCGACGATATTCAGAGACAAGGACACGGTTTCGGTCAAATATTCTTGATTTATTTTTACGGCCAGACGGATTTAATGCTAAAAACTGGCATTTTGCACATTTGAATAATATGCAACTTAATGCATAGCTTCTTTCGAGTTGCAAGATTTAAAATCATTACATAGTAACAATAGATAGTGTTTGTTTCGTCCATTTCTGTGCTTTGCTTAATTAACTGGTTTGCTTATTTATTGTCTTTCGCTCTCAAGTCGTACTCTTCTGTTATTCCGTACGACTGAAAAAAACAACAACAAGACAACATTAACATTTCTTGTAAGTCTTTAGAATAAATAAAATAGGCCTATTTTAAAGATATCTGGAAACATTTCTTTCGCTCAGATTTATTTATTCACGATTTTTAAACCAAATATTATTTATTTGACAAATAATAACACGTTTGTCGTAAAATAAACATTCTCTTTCTTTATTTGCTCATTTAATTCGGTAGATGTTTTCGAAAAAGTTACGTGAACTGTTATCAGATCCATTGTCACAAACAGAATTATATTGTTATTTTTTATTAAAAACTTTGAACGATACAATTAAAGCAATAGGCCCTTTAGCTTTGGACATTATCAAATTATTGTCACCAAATTGTATTTAGTTGTGTAACTGAGCATTTACTAAAAGAAGCAAAAACTGTTTCTTCAATTACGGTAACTATATCCTTTAAGCCAATGCTAGGAATACGAGTGATAAATAATACTCTGACATTATTCTAACTATTCATACTAATACGAGTTATCCTCACACTTGCAACTCTTTATTTCAATTTAATTTAACCTGTTATTGCAGCTAGGTGATTCGATAAAAATAAAATATTTAATTAAATATTCTGCTATGATTTCTACATCATGCACCTGTTTTGTTATCTACAAGCTGTCAGTTAAAAGCTTCTCTCCCACAGCTGCATAATTGTCATATTGATACAACAAATCACTGGATTTATTCACCAGGCAGATTATAATGCAACTTTATAGCATTAGCCGTCCGAAATAACATTAACAATACGTACATTGTATTTAACAATATGTCAAGTTATGAATTTTGAACCTCTATTGATTTAAATATAAATTTTAAAAAAGCGATCGTGTCTTTTGCAGATATTCCTTCCGTTATAGGAGAGTAACTTTTAATATTAAATCACAATTACTACATATCGCCACCATAGTGCAAAAACATTACAGCTCCTTCCAAAATGTCTTATTTCAATGGTACATATACTGTTATTGCACTAACATGACGATATACGTTCTCTAACTATATATATTTTATGATGGTGTTTTTCAACATACTTTGCTCAAACATTTCAACTGCAGAAAGTACCTGCAAATATGTTAAATTGCAGTACAACTTACAAAGACATGTATCTACATAGATGAAAAGGGAACTTTGAAAGTCACCGAACACGACAAATATATAAAAATATAGCAGGCTCGTTTTCATCGATCCTGTTCATGGGTAGTAATGGAAACGCATATTACTGCCGCGCCTAGCCCTGTGGATTTTTTTGCCTAAATATGTTTATTCTGATTATCTCTGAATAAAGCAGTTATAAATATTTATTCAAATTTATCAAAAAATTGAATCAGCACAAAAAATAAGTATGAAAATCAGTGATTGCACGAGTGTAGCGGTAAAAAAAGTACATCCTTTCCAAAAATGCTTTTGGAGATGTCGGTATACATACCCAGGAATAAAACGTTGCTGCACCAGCACTTATTACAACAATGTCTTCCAAATTGATATCCTTCAGTAACGCCTTGGTTCTAAGCACAGTGTCCTCCTTCAGTTTGCTGACCTCCAGTTCCTGAATTCGTCTCTTCAGTGACATTTTCCCGGTCTTTCCAATGAGAGCTTGTACATTTTTCCAATCCTGAAATAAAACGCTTTACCATTACATTACTATGCAAACGAAAGCGATTTCAAACAACAAATGTACACAACTGACTGCTGTTTGTTCACTATGTTCAAACGCAGTTTTGTGGAAAGTTTGAAATTATATTACCATCAAGCGAGTTAACTGAAACTGATAACTACTAACTAAGAAATGGTTGATATGTGTACATAGTGTTACTTCTTACAAGTACCATTTACTGATTAGACTACTTGATCTGCCTATGGTAAAAGTATTTATGCCGAACATTTATAACTCATAATTTTAAAAGTATTCAATTGTTCAAGAGCTACTGAGGGGACACGAATAGGGAATGGCGAACAGACAGACAGTCGTACGGACGTTCCGATTACTATTGGCCTCATTTAATGAAGCATAGAAACAAGAACAACAAAAAATATATATACTAAATCGCCAAAACGTGGCTGTTTTCAAACACAGCTTAGCCAGACGAGTGGGGATAAAGAATGATACGATAATATTGACAAAAAAGCCAAACGATTGACAATGATATTGCCTCTATCGGGGAGCGAACCCGCGCCGTCACTGCGGCGGAACTTGGTGACTCATTGAATGTTCCACTTACCTCTGTTTCCTTTTCGGTGTGCCCCAACAGTATGAGTGTACATCGCATCACCGTGTGTATCTCAGCAATGGGATGTGAATAGGATTTGATTTCGGCTATTGTTCTTTGATTCAATGTCATAACCTGGTATAAGTTTAAAATAAAAATTTGTATTAAATTCTTTTTTATTATTTCTGGGCATATAGGTTTTTAGTTATATTTTTAATAGGTAATGCGCCGCTTGATCGGCTTGTTGGCTTAATATCAGCTTATACTTTCGTTTTGTGATAAATGTGGCCGCTCTACATTTTAATAAAATCAAAATGCTACCTAGGTTACTGGCACTGACATATGCTTAGCATATGCCAATTCGATATCTCAGTTTGTTTGGTGTTTTTTTGTTCGAAACACAGATTACCTTTTTGAAGATCAGTGTTACATTTACTTTGGTTAAAATTTTAAATTTTCAGTTTGGGAATATTAAAAAGAAAGTCGATATCATCCCTATAAATCACCTCGTGGATAAGTTTTTGCAGTCTCTTGAGTCTGGCGATAAGGTCCTTAGCTTCCCTAAGTTCGGGGCCAAGCTTTACACCATAGCCCTTGCTCTCAACCAGATCTACCGTCCGTTCTAACTCTTCCAAGTTTCGCGACTCTATTGCTTTGGTCAATTCTAAAACAAAGTTAACAAGAACTTAGAGTATAAGTTACTTATATCTCTGTAGTATCGGGGTTATCTTGATAACAAAAAGCAGTTTCCTAGTACATTTGTATAAAAAAAAATAACAGGAAACTTAATCAGCCTATGCACACCAGAGAATGAACTATGCGGTTAAATAAGCATAATACTCAAAATAACATTTTATGATCCAAAAACGAAGTGCTACTGTATTCAAACGATAAATAACAAACTCAAGTGATTCATCCAATCATGTTGTCCTCGAAATTTCGGTTTGTCGGTATTTCTAATCCTGCATAACTTAACGTTTATTGTATGCAATCTTATTAATTAACTATCTCTTATTGGGCCAACAATTCTCGAATATAAAATTCATATGAATTGGATGTTTTTATTCTGTTAATAAATAAAATTGTCAATAATTAAGTGAATTCACAATAGTCATGTAATTAGGCCTTGGCAGTCATATAGCCCTATCATATTAGCTGATATGAATACCCTTGGCCTAATAACAAGGCCAATAAGAATTCACTTCATTAATAACATTTTAATACTATTATTATGTATTGATATGTTGGTTTGCAAACAATATCTTACTTTCTCTCAGTTCACCTTCCTCGTCGACTTCAGGGGTAGGAGTTCTTTGTTTAACATTGTCATTAACAACAGGTTTGGGAGCAGGAGGCACTGTGCTTATAATGTGATAGTTGCATATGTTCCTTTCATGCCCTATTAAAACGTATAAATTAGACAACGCAATTCTATAAAATTTCATTGTAATTTACACTCACGTGATAAAACATGTTAAAATTAAATAAACTCAATCACGTCACTACTGTCATTACATTTAATGAATTGCTTAATGTTCATATGATAAGTTTACTGGAACGTCATGAAAAAAAAACATAACTTTTTTTGTTTACCATTAGGCTCAGAAATAGTAAAGGTAACGAACATTTCAAAATATTAATAGAACATGTAAACCACAAATCACCAAACTCTTTTAGAAACTCTTAAAAGCCATTTTTGACTTATTAAGATTACATGTGCAAATTGTTTTATAATTTTGCATTTCAAACTTTAATATAAATGAACATATTTTTAAACACATATTTGCTAACTAATTTGTCTTTAAGACTTTACAATTATCTTGTTTTTTGTTTAAATCCCAAAATTATGTCCAAAATATTTAAAGTAAAAGTACTATACTCAACATTTAATTACTGTTACAGTTGTTTTTCGTGTGTTTCTGACCATATTCATTTTTAAATAATTTGATGGATTCTTTGTTATAAATATGCTTCGAAGAAAAGAAAAAGAACTCGCCTTCTCCAAATGCATGGCTGATTTTCATCTTAAATTCCCCCTCATTCACAGTGAACGCCGCTTCCAATATATCTCCAGTTTGTTGGAACGGATGTTGCTCTACTAAACTGTCATCCTCATCGCCAAGTTTAAGCATTTTGTACACAATGTTGGCTTTCTTGAACTTATCATGGTCAACTATTTTGAATTTAACCTCCAATGGACCAGGCTGCATTTTAATAACACCATTTGGATGGCTGAGAGCTACAAGACCAAACTCGGACAGTATTTTCCCTGGACCCCATCCAGCCGCCTCCAAAACAGGGAAGAATGTCTGTTTTTCAGGAATGCTGTTGACGTTTACCTTGTAAATTGCAACCCAGTCAAAGTCATAATCGGGCATGTTCACCGTAAGGTCCTTGCCCACAATTTCAAGTTTGTAAACTCCAATCTTTGGAAATCTGACTTTCACGGAAAGGACATTCTCGTTGGGACGATGAATAAAGTCCAGCTGAACATTCTTCTGTGGTAACTCCACCGGTTTTGTTTTCGTTTGCTTTGCATTATCAATGAAGTGTGTCGGAATACACAGAAATGTGTGAGAGGAGGACTTTTCTGGGTGCAGTCCGAATAAAATGTCTATCTCGCCGTCCTTTGCCTCTACGTTACATTGAGGATGAGATAAAACTCTCATCTCTAGATTGAAGAACCTGTCTTTCAGGAATACCATAGTTTCGAACTCCTGTATGGATTTTTTAGAGTCAAGGAGTTGCCACGCTGGTTCCTCAGGGAAGTGCGTGTAGATCAACTGCTGAGGGTCGGTCAGGAAAAAGTTTTCGTCGCAGGTGTAAAAGTAGTCTGGAATAAATTAACTTACTTATTAGAGGATCTCTTCACGCCAAAAAACACAGAATAGAAGACTCCAGATATGGTTGAGTTTTTTTATGTTGTTTATGATGATTATGATAAAACAATGATTGAAAGGGATATATAAAACCAATATACATGAGTACAAAACGTCATAAACAACTGCGGTTTCATGTTAGAATTAAAGGACTTGACAATGTGTAATAAAGTTACTATAATTAAAAGAAATTACAACATAAATCCTAAGATTGCGTTGTCAATTTAGTAATATTCTCTGTACCATTTTCCTATCTTACGATTTTTGTCGGGCTTTTCTCTCGGATTATCAGGTCGAGATTTTATGAAGTCATGAGATTTCTTAAGTTGTCAAACGACTATTGCTTAAGGTTACCAGGTGTACTTTAAATATTTCCATCCATGTTCGAAAATATTATTTCTAACGTCACTGATATTGTTTAACCCTTTCCTCCATATATACACATTTTTACGCATGTGCGACCAGTGTAGATCCGGATCAGCCGGCACATCCGTGCCGTCTGATCAGGATCTGCACTGGTCACATTTTGGTCAGAAATAACCTGATGAATCAAAAAGCGAACAGTTTAGATCCTGATCAGACGGCACGGATGTGCCGGCTGATCTGGATCTAATCTGTTCGCCCATGCAATAAAGGTGTATCCATGGAGGAAAGGTTTAACATTAGGTATACTTTGTTTGGTGTCCTCATCCTCGTCCCCAGACAGCACACAAGCTCCCCAGAAAGAGTTGATCAGCCTCCAGTTGCCATCTATCAGGACAGCATTCCACTCTCCTCTGTGAAGATCTTTGTTTATCTTCTGTCCGACTTCATAGGTTGATCCCTTCAGGTATCCTCTAATGATAGCACACGGGAGGTCGGCGTACCTGACGTGATTCACACGTTATTATATCTAAATAATTGTATTCTACCACAGCAATCGTATTCAATAAAGGTTTGCATTAAAGGCAGTAGAGGCCCGAGCTATTTAACGTTTCTATAAATAGATACAACTATAAGTGTCACTCGATCAAAGAAAAAAGTGAAGTAAGCATATCAGAAAAAGCCACAATCAGAAAACACAGCGATAAAGATAAAAAGTCAACACAAATAAAAACACAAGATCTGGCCGTCTTTAAACGGTCTGTAACAAAGAATTTACTAGGGTGTAACACTCTCACATTTGTCTCGTCGGGATCTAAAATAAATAATCTCTTGGTGAAGGGACTCCAAGACAATATTTTGTGTTGTTAAAAACAACCGTAGAGTTCTCAAGCAAAAACTTATGTACAAATGACTTTACTGAGACCAGTGCATTTGAATTTAAAGCAAGAACTCGGGGGCAAATACAATGGAACTGACCGATGTTTAAATCTTTATGTTTTCCGATCGTTATACTGTGTTTGTTTTCAGAAACATATCAACATTTGTTTAGCTAAATAACACGCTCATCAGGAGCTTTTTGGTAAGTTAGTAATTGTCTACTTGCATCACACAAGTTCTTGTCTTATTTGGTTTTAACATAACATATCCTAAAATTTCGTAAATTATGTAGAATGAACTGAATTACCCTAATATTTATTATATATAAAGTTTATTAATTTTTTGTCTGAAGAATTTCCCTCCCCAAAATTCTGAAATCACCTTAATTTTGAAATCACCTAATTAAATATAAATACTATATTTATTTGTACAAAACGGTTATTTAAATCTTTATCTTAAAAATTACCCTTGCGAAATTCTTGGTTTGTATCCGACATTATCTCGGCTTGGTCGAGTTTACCTAACTTTTCTCGTGTCATTCGTTCATTCGTAAACACAAACATCCCCTTTAGAATTTTCAAATCTTCAAAAATCCGTTTTTATTATTTACGATGTGATAACGGTAAAACTATTGCATGTGCTTATGTACTTAGCAATATGACACATTCAACAAATGGCAAATAAACGTGTCAAAAAGACAGTTTACGACTTAACTATATTTACCTGAAATTTCGACATGAGCTTTTTCATCTATGTTATCATTTAAGTTTCTGACATGGAAAAATGTAACTCCACTACAAGACCTCAGTACTGTAAGCAGTGTACTATGTCCGAAAAAATGCATTCTATTACGTTTGGTAACTATTAATATTATAGGTTGACCAAGCTAAATTGGCGATGTTTACACTTGTTATTAGAATGTAAACACGGGTTAAGGCAAATTACGCGTTAAAAGTACTATTTTGCTTTAACACATCGCTTCGATAGCGCAGTGGTTATCGAGTCCGGCTGCCATAGGCCTGATTTTTTTTTTCGGCAAGGGTTCGGTTCACACTGACACACGGCTTTTAAGGAAATAATTGTGATTTTTATTTATTTTTTTAAATTTTATTTCAGTTATTTCAAAGCCAACGGTTAATTTCGTTTTCTTCCGTTTCTAGACGTCATTTCTAGGAATGACGTGAACTTATATAAAACACGTTTTTTAACACGACGCGGCCCAATTTTTATGCCATTATAAAATGCCAGTTGTTTAGATGTTATGCCTTATACAGTGAAAATAATTTTAAAAAAAGAAATATGAATATCAGGAATCGCAACACTCAGAAAACACAGTTTCCTCAAGCAGCAAAAAGGTAGAGAGGTGAAGAAAGCATGGGTTTATAGAATATCAGTTTCAAATAAGACACCAAACAATACTCGAAAAAGAGAACCTTTGGGGTTACCGCCGAGGAACGGTCCGGGGGGGGGGGGGTGTAAACAAGGTTATATCTAGGGTGCACCAACCTCACACTTGCCTCGATAGGTTCTCACATTAACACACAAGTACAAGTCGTCTTGGTGATATAACTCCATTCAACCTATCTAATCGGCAATGTTTAATGCAAAAGCATAAACATATAGAACAGTAAAAGCTTATAAAACTGTAAAGCAAAAGGGCGGGTACTCAATGACGTTACCGAGACCGAGGCCCTGGAGTCAAATCAACAAGAACACGATGATAAGGAAAAAAGAAACAGTTATATACCAGCATAATAAACTGAAGAATCCTGCATAGGTGTTCCTTTTGTGCTTCAGGTGCCATAGATGGTACATCGCTGTGTTTGACTTGGCGTTTTTCTTATATTCTGTGGTTTCCACAGGTTGTGACGTGAACCATCGGTAGAGGGCGCGGATCTTGGAGATCTCGTCCTCATAGTCCCCAGTTAACAAACGTATCAAGTCTGTAAGTGGTTTCTCGAGCGCTTGGTCCTTCACCTATAATGGAAAATGTCTCCTTATATAAGAAGCAGATGTAGATGTACATCGTTTTTGATGTCACAGAACTTAAAAAAGAGTTAGTGCAGAGTCGATTTTACTGACACTGTAAATGTGGAGTAATTGCAATGAATATTACCTACCGTTAGCGCGTAGTCCCGGTTAAAGCGCAACTCATTATCTATAGTTACATATTAAACAGTTCACATTTTGAACCATTCTAACCAGTGGCGCGAATGATGATTTTGGATGGATTTCAGTTGGCTATTTGATGACGAAAGAAAATCCCGCACTTTTATAGGCGCTATTTGCTATTTTTATAATTGCTTGGAATGACATGCACACTTGACTAACTTGCTGTCTTTTAAAAATTAATTACAAAATGAAGTTCAAAAACTTTTTTTCAGCAAATGCAAACCGAGAGATATGTTTAACACGCTAATGTTGTCAATGACCGAGATATATAACATTTATGAATTTCAAATTAAATATTAAAAATGAAATTGTCAAGTACACACTTGCGAAGTACGACAGTGAAAAACAAGATATTAATTTTAGAGTTTCTTACTGCGTCTGTTCGTTCATCGACATGAACATAGTTATCTGGATCAAAGATCTCGTGTTTTCTCGTTGGTGCCGTGTGTGGTGGCGGGATGTCCTCGAGCCGCTGTAGATCATTTGTATACAGAAAATGGGTATGTGAGAACTCGAACTTGTCACCATATGGAGGCAGATAACTTAGAAGCTCCCAGGTCTCAGGAACATCCTGTAATATAGTAACCGGATGTGAAAGTAAAACCAGGCAAGTTAAGTGAAATAACTGAAAATCTACTTGTTCTTAATTAATAGAATTTATTCAAAGCTGTCCCATCTTTTATATTACAGTATAAAGATTATTTATATATCAGTAACAGGTACTTTAAACATTATAATAATTTAAAGTTCCTAATTGGTATAATGCGAAATAATTAAGTCGGTTTACTAGAATTTAACAAAGCAAAGAAAATAGAAATTAAACAGTTATATGTCATTTCACAAAATGTCTTTAAAACAGGAGAGAGAGAGAGAGAGAGAGAGTACCGGTAAAACCGTAACTGTGTGGACATTTTTTTTACCGGACTCTGGGGACCTATTGTAATTCTGGGCACATTGTGTGGGTCCCCACTGTTACGGTAGTGAATCAAAATCCTTACGTCATGGTGAGGTCATAAAATGTATTAATAGCTATGTCCCCTCAAAAATGAGGGTAATGAAAACTTGATCTGACCCCATATATCATATAGGAAATCGAGAGAGGTGTCCCCAGAATGCGAGAGAGTTCTAAGATACCGTAACTGCGGGGACTCAAAACCAGAGAGAGAGAGAGAGAGAGAGAGAGAGAGAGAGAGAGAGAGAGAGAGAGAGAGAGAGAGAGAGAGAGCTTGATAGAAGTACAAGCTCTTTACAGAATACGCTGAGGGAAATATTCAGTCCAAACGAAATTGTCTTTTGTTAAATGCAATTCTTTTTATTCCAATTTATTTACTCTTGAGGTTATGTCTTTAGAAAAAATCAAAAGCTTTAAAAAAAACCTTTTCGTGCAAAATTTCAAATGCGTCCAAAAACACTGTTCCGGAGATCAGCTATCATGCTTCCTAAGAAGCATTTGCTCTTAAGTAACAATCCTTTTAAAAGTTTAGATGATGCTTACGCGATAAACTAACTGAAAACTAAAGTAGCTTCCGTGCTTAACTAAAATGCTTTCAAAACCTCTGTAGTTTCTGTGCTCGACTAACAGTGCTTCAAAAATTTAACGATTCTTCATGCTTAAATATTTTTATTTACCGTCTGTGCATAAAACAAAAAAGATGTTTTCTCGTTTACCGTGTAACTAGGTAGCGCCCGTGCTTTATTGAATAAATTAATGGGGTTCGAAAATTATAATAAATATGCCAACCCAAAAGTAAAGAAAATAAAAATCTGCAAACTTTCTATAAATAAAGTTTTCTGTGCAAACTCGAAGAAACAAGAAAGAAAAATCAAAAAAGTAGAAAAGCGCCTGGGCCAGAGCGTTACATAATTAATATATTTATGATATTACAAAACCCTTTACCAAATGTCAAAGCATTGTGTAAATCTACCGACATAAAATGTAATATAAAGTAATATCTTGGAAGTTGTAGGTTCAGTATATATCGGTTTAAAAATAAAAAATTGGTTGTGGCAAATGAACACTTCGATTTTATTCTTTCTTTTTTAAAAGTGGGATAATTTGCAAAAGAGAATATTTATAGTTACTGTATCTTTTTTCTGGGCATCAGTGGACTAAACCTGTGTATTTCCTTCTTTAGATGTCATAAACTTCTAAATTTGACAGTCAAATAATCTGTTAGAGACACTTTCATAAAAATATCGGTCTAGTTATTATTAAGGAAAGAGGAGATAACCTTGGCATTTGTAAAAAAGCATCTTATCGGTTCTGATATGTGTAAATACCACAACTGAAATTAAGGATAAATAAAGGATCACTAAACACAAAACTTGAGTTTTAAAAAAATGTCAAATTTTCATTTTTTCTAGTTTAATTTATTGGATAAAAATATATTAATACAGAAATGAAAAAGAAATAACAAAACGAAAATAATACAAAACAATCTAAAGAACTGAAAACTACAAAACAGGAATTTCTCTTGTCACCAGAATATGTATAAATAAAGAAATCTGGTTAGATAGAACATTATTTAATTGATAAAGAAAATAACCCCATAATTGTACTGCCAAGTATGGTGGTTACCATTCGATGTTGTTGTACAGCCTCGCTCTGAAAGAAAACGAATTTAAGGCATATTTATCTATACCAACAGCGGTTCTAGACAGTTTGATTTAATAGCTAAGAATATGTATTTGCTCCTCTAGTGCGGACGACCTTAATTAATAGCTTATGTAATTGTACATTTAGTTGCCAAAAATAAATTATTCCTTTATGCAGTGATGATAAAGTTTATCAGGCCGATATATTCGATCAACCTTTATTTGGGGTTGTCCCTGCTAGGTCAGTCGGTAGTGTTGTCGGAATTGCTTGGCTAGTGGGTGTAGCCTTTACGGTACGGGTTCGCTCCCCAGTAGAGGCAACAGTGGAGGCAATATCATTTGTTAAATCATTTTTCTTAACCATCTGACTGTTCATATATTTAATTCAATTATTATAGCCTCGACCTTAATCTGTAAGAATTTAAAAAGATTTAACAGTTTAACCTGCTAAACTCTGTATTAAATAATCCATGAATATATATGCAAAGGGTTCCTTACGACAATAACAATAAATGACGCAAAAGGAACTTCAAACGCCGCAACAAACACGACACAAGTATTTAAAGATTGCTGGTTCAGTTTGATTGAAGCTGTTTAGGGGTCATCCACTTTATTTTAAACCTGTTTAAAAATGGACACAACTGACAGTGTCTGATATTTTCCCTGAAAAAAGGGTAGGCTTGGTTAAAAAAAACCTTTGTCACTGACTATTGCCCAAGGTTATAAAACTGAGCAAGGAAACCAGTCTCAAATCTCAAGAATCTGATTGGCTGAAATGGCAACCTTCAGCCCATGTAGCGAATGGTCGAATTTAACTACTTGACAGGTGATGTGTACTAACGATTATCTCAAACTGCTATCATAAAGTGTTGTTTTTTTTCTCTTACAAATAAGGAAGATTATTATACATGACTTGATATAGCATTTAGCACACTTGTATAAGGACAGTTATGCGATCTTTTTGAGGTGTAGAAGAAGGGCCTGAAGAGTAGGGTATTGTCATGTGGTTCTGGGGAGATCATACAAATGAACTTGACGTGAACAAATTATATGCGCATTGCCGACAGGAGAATCATAGAAGTACGCACAACATTAACTTTGTTTTTTAAGTTCTCTCTTATTTAAACTTTTTTTTACTTTCTTAACGTGAATTAAAAAACAACAACATGTATATAAGTATGACCAAACACTGGCATGACTACCCATAATGCTCCTCTTTAAACTCGGCACTGTAGAAAACAAACCTTGTGCAATGTTTTGTTTAAATATAAAACAATTAATTAACTTGGAATTATTTAAGATACATTCTGAAATTCTGTAAATTGTGTTTAACCTTAACCGTGAAAACTGCGATAACAGAAACAAGCGTGTAGACGCATCGGTGCAGTACCAGGAACATCACTACACTATGCTCATAATTTACCCTGTTTCCCTTCATATGTTGACATTTCATTATATAAGGGTTTGTCTAAACCGTGAAAACTGCGGTAACAGAAACAAGAGACATTGTCTCTATATTCCAATGCTTCTTGATTAAAGTCTCAGTGCATTTGTGCAGTACCAGGCATATCACCAACCGATTGCCTATACCCTGTGCTCATAGTTTACCCTATTTCCCTTCGTTGACCTCGGTCTCGTTTTACCAGAAGAAGCTCTTGAAGCATTTGTTGAACTTGTATGATTAACATTGTTTGTCGGTTTTTGTTTTGCTGTAGTGTCACTAACTGGTTGTTTGGTTATTTCATTTTTCTCTCCCTGTTGTGTAGGAATGTTTATATTATTATTACCACGAGCAAATGTCGCACTTTAATTTGTGTATGGTCATTCCATTAATAAAGTGAATTTCTATAAACAAAACCTTTTTAATGTTTGTGTAAAAGAGAAAACAGATCATCTCCTTCACCGAGAAGTGGTTGCACTCACCAGCACTGACCTTGGTCCATGACCATGTCACGATGCTGTTTTGTACCGGTCAGGGATTTCAAATGATGTAGATTCTTGCATTTTGATGCAAGCACATTAAATTTTGAAATTTAATGATTCTATCCCATCTTATGCTGACGTTGTTATCATTTTGTTGCATAACAATTAAGTTAATTCCTCTAACAAGTATTTGAATGTACATGTATGTAGGAGCGGCTAGGTGTTGGAAGAAAGTAAATCCTAGTCATTACCTTAGCAACATGTTTCAGCGATCGAAAGTTGTATTTACCTTATGTTAAAATTTTGCAAGAAAGCATAAATTAAACATATTTTACAGGTGTTAACCATATTAACACACAATAAAGACCCTCCAAAAAACAACAGTATATTTACACAAATTTCTGGAAATATAGTTGCTAAACAAGAAAATATTTATGTTGTCATACAGACAAACTGGTTAAGTATTGGTTTTATAAAAACTTAGCTTGTGGATCGGACAGGCGACGAAGGTCTACTATAAATGTTAATGGTTTCATCCGCAAATCTATCAATGTATGTTATAAATATGTGAAAGGATTGTCAATATCAGATAGATGTTCACATTTCCGCACTGTAATGTGGTAGGGTTTAATGGTGAAAGCTGAGACTGGCATGACAAAGAATATTTCGCTAAATTGCATACAAACTTCTTTTAACAATACAAAATTCTCGGTATTTTCTTCTTCGTATTCAATTGCGCATTCATTTGTGATTTTTAAAATGATTATGATAAAGATCAGAATTAGGTCTACATCAATCTTAACAGTATCTTAACAGATACATGTAACACTATTACTTAGTGCCAAGAACAATTATAGTGTAAAACATGCATTTTGTAAAGGTTTTAAGTGATAAGAAGCCGGCTGTTTAAAACTTAATCTGATTGTTTAGTTTCAATTGTTATTGATTAAAAGGCAACTTTGAAAACTACCAAACACGACAGTTATACAAATTCTGCAGGCACGGTTTATTTGATCCTGTTTATAGGCAGTGATGGCATTTCCTATTTCATGTATTGTCCACACTCCCGGTCCCTGAGCGCTACCTGGCCAATTTTAACCCATCTCAAATGGTGGTTTGCATATGAAGGTGAACATGGAACCTTTACTGAAGCTTTAGTGTGGTATTTTTCCGATAAAAAGCACCACGATTGGCATATTGTCCGAAGATAAAAAATGGGTTTTTCCTAAACAAGGAAACAATGGGCTAAGGTAAACAGATTAGAAATTTGAGAAGGGATCTGAAAATATGAATCCATTGGATTAAAGGTAAGGCCAAAAGCTAAAACTAAAATGCAGATGGAATATATTGGGATGCTGAACAATATACATAGCTTTACTTGATGGTTTATTAAGACCACCAGTATAAAACGAGCCAAAATTCTGAATCAAAATTACATTCGGAACACTATTTACAGCAATCTCCTTCGCAGAGTTGTCGTTCCTTACACTCTCTTTACATCTCTGCGAAAGACTCGATGTCAAGATTTTTTTTATCAAACTCGGCAGCCTTATTTTATACAGGCATAAATTATGAATTTGAAAGCTTGAGGTAAAACAAATGACTGAAATCTTCACTATTCTTCATTAAAACCGAAGAAACCCAAGCTATTGTAAATATAATTGGTGAACTATTTCTTTGAGTTAAAGTAAAAGTAGTTGAAAGTAGTCCCAGCCTATAACAGAGGTGAATGTAATGAGCCGATAGTGTAAGAGAGTGTATTAACAGACGTACGACTTTCAGTTGACGCGATTCGCAATTGACATCACTTATTGAATGTAAGGGGAGACTTTTTATAGCAGCCACATGACACTAAACGAAGCTGTGATATAAAAATATATTTTATTGCTTCTCAATTTAGAAAACAAAACTATTTTACAGAATCGTGTTTGAAATTACCTGTAAATATATTAAGTATTGTCTCTGGTAGATCAAACAGAAATACATTTATACAGAGATGAATTTAAAAGAAAATAGAAAAAAAGTGCTAAAGTTGTTGAGGGCATGGCTCTAAAACAGTCAATATTTGCATCGTTCCCTCTGGCATCAAGAATGATGTTAATTTCATTGTAAGCATTTTGGGTAATAGTGAAAGTCGGGTTTTGCGTTTAGTAATTTTGTTGAATCTACAATAATGCTCGGTTGGGTGAGTGTGTGATTCAAGCAGTTTAAAAAATTTGTAGGCATATGCAGTCTTCACATGAAGCGTGTTCTCATACATTGCGTAATGTACTCTTTTGTTTAAATAATGTGCAAACTGATATATCCTTAAATATACTTCTATTAGAAGTGCTTAATAATATCAGGATATATCAGTTTGAACATACAGTACATGTAAGTATACAATTTAGTAACAATGAATGACCGATTTTGTTTTTGGAAACGCATCTCTGTAAACGCTATTACGGACACAAGTTATTTACATTCCATAGAACATTTGTCAAAATTGATCATTGTTCGAACTCTTTTTATAAAGTCAAAATTTCACTCAAAATTGTTCTCTTGCAAGACTGATTCTCATTTATCAGTTGCCAAACCTGTTATACACAGCATTTTATTTGTTATTTTCATATTGAAAATAACTGGTTAAAGATAAACGGGTATTGTTGTGTTCAAACAATTAGACAATTTTCTTATTTTTTTACTTAACTGTATTTACTTACAAAGAATTTCTTTTCATTAAATTACAACTGTTATTAGAAAGTTTGTTTAAAATAACTGTGAAATTTATCAAAACTGGACTATAAGTTTTTCAAGGTTTTTGCCAGACATGTGACAGCTTTTTTTAAAAATTATCCATATACAACAAATCCTTAGCCTGCTAAACGAAACTTTTGTTAAATTTCCAAACAGTGTTTATATATGCATGTTCACTGCTAATGAGTTGTTCGATTTTACCTGTATAAACAAGTACATGTAATTGACAGTCATGCAAGACTGCTATGTTAATTCATGTATCGAAAATAGAGACAATTAATTGCTCAAATGAGCTACTTTCTTTTAATTTTGACAGTACGACTTGTTAGAAATCAACTGCAGCGGATTTTTGCCGAGCAAATAACACGGGCGTTATAGACCTCTCGACTTGTCCCACACACTTACAATTTCCATCATAGCCAAATACATGTATTTTTATTAAGAACAAAAGTGAAATATGCATATCTGGAATTGCCGCATCCAGAATAGACAGCCTCCCCACACACCCCCAAAAAAGTAGAGAGGATAAGAAAGCATAGCTATACAATGATAAATTTCAATAAAGACTTCACAAACAATTACGGATTAAGGAAATTATAAAACGTTGGAAACAGGCAATAACATGAGCGAAGTCATTTTCATTTTAAAGATTAACGATATTAAGGCGTTATTCCATGCAACAATACCCTTCTACATATTGATTTTAATAGATTGAAATAATACGTCTTTCTTTATCTCTCGTCTGAAGCGTTTTAATTTGTTCTTTTCTTGTTTTATAATCCGAGATAACATTTAAAAGTAGAACATATTTATGTTTCAGATTTATTCCGCAAGCTGTTTATTGTAATCTTTAAGCGATTCATTTACTTAACAGTATAAATACACGTACACGTCTTTAATTTACCTTCCTACAAATGTTTTTACTGACCACTGGACCTTATTTATGCTGAACAAATCCGATCCGTTTAAATCAAACGTCCTTAAATATTTACCAACCTCTGGCGGATTTTTTTGCAACTTCGTTTTTAACTAACTGGCCTTCTACTTTTTTGGCATGATAGTTGTTGCGGCTCGGGGTTCGAAACACATCCCGCCTCAGCCGGCACTATTTTTGAGCATGATAAATTGTAAAGGTTGTAAATAAGTTTATTTTTGTACAACCATTCATCCAATTACATTTTGTTACTATTTTGTTATTATTTCACAACCGCTATCACAAACTTAAAATTATATATCTACCAATCTATCTGTCAAAAATGCCATTGTTTAGATAATTAAAATAGAAAAACATGTCGAAATTAAATAATAAATGAAAAAAAAAGAACTTTGAAAGCCACCGTGGCCACCGAACACAAATAATTTTGAAAATATTGCAGGCTCGGTTTTATTGAACCTGTTCATGGGTAGTAATGAAAATGCAAATAAAAACAACAACAAACTAATATTTTAAAGTTTCTATTATTAAGTATTTATATACAATTATATTGAATACTGATTCGATCTAATAAAAACTGTCTTACCGTCGGCGGTGGTTTGGACGAACCGCTTCCCATCTTGTTTATTTCCACTCTGATATTGATGTTTAGATTATCTCAAAAGACCTGCGTATACCCGTTTGTCATTTTAACTTCCTACTCCAAAATAAGGATATTTATATTGGTTGTCACTGGGGTAATTAAAATCACCCAATACACTTTTGTCATCGACTTGTTCGTTGTTTAATTTAATCACGTTTGGACTAATCTCAAAACTATAAAAACTTTAAACGAGATGGTTAATCAATGTAATATTTTACAAACTTATGTCGACGAGATACTTAAGTAAACAATTTCGCGGGTTACTTGCAGCATTTCGCACTAAATCAATAATCAATATCATACCAAATCTTTTCTTCCAATTCATTCATTTTCACAATAAATATGAAACGAAATACCCCTGTTTATTCATTTTGCATAGCTGATTTAAGTGTGTCACGAAACAAAACGAACACCCTGATCTTTGTCACGAAGTTTTATATTTATTGTAGATACGGTACCAAAACAAAGACTTAAATCCTTGCACACTTATTAATCCAATTTTGAACTTCTACGACGCGGAAGCTATCATTAAAACCTTAATGCGTTGATTGTATTCTTAATTGTCCGATGTTTAAACATTGAGCTTTTAACTGTTCAATTATCTTTTATTTACAAGCTTAATACATGTGCATATTGGCAGTACAGATTACATTTGCAGACTTATTCATGGGACAATTAGGATGAAAGTAGGAATGTTCTATAGCAAAATATGATTGCTGTGAATGTGGAAATGTTCTCTCACTATCTATTATTCAACAGATTTAACCCTTTACGCCATAGTTAACTGGATCTACACTGCTCCATGTTCACCGCCATATACACCATCGTTTGGGATGGATCAACATTGTACTATTGTTTACTGGTGTAAACATTGATTTGCGCTCAAACCGGGGCTTGGCGGCATGGGCATAATGTAATATGTATTTCCATTACTGCTTAATCAAACCAGTAGAAATATCATTCCGTACAGTTGTTACATTATTTGGTGAAGTAGTTGCACTGTTGTGTACAGTAGTTCATCTATGTGGGCTTTAGTAACATTTGTGTATGCAGTGTATTGTTTTAACCCTTTCCTCCATAGATACACAATCATTTACACATCATGCTTGATCATCTGTGCAAGTTTGAAAGAAATACACCAGATAGTTAATGAGGAGTTGATACCACAAGATTTTGGGGGATGGACAGACAGATGGACCAGTGCAACTCTATATGCCTCCAACTTCGTGGAGGCATAAATAAATTCAAACTATATATAAAATATGAACAGACTATTATAAATCAATCAAAACTTTAATATTACAAATAAGAAACAGAAACATAAAGCAAATATCAAATTTGCAATTTGAACACCTATGGCTGAACACAAGACTGGCTAAATATAACTATGAGGTAGATAGAAGGTGCACTGTGGTGCAACTGGGAAATTTTCCACAGACTTTGACAACTTAACCATTTCTTCCATATTTATGCCTTTTTACGCATCTGCGGCCGGTGTAGATCCAGATCAGCCGGCACATCAGGATCTGCACTGGTTGCATTTTGGTCAGATATAACCTAGCAAAATAAAAAAGTGAACAGTGCAGATCCTGATCAGATGGCACCGATGTGCCGGCTGATCTGGATCTACACTGTTCGCCCGTGTAATAAAGGTGTGTCTATGGAGAAAAGGGTTAACTTGGCCTAAGATCATAAAACTAAATCTAGTCTTAGAAAACTGTTTTATAATTTTAATTCCATGCCTATTCTTAAGCTTTGCTATAACGTTTAACATTGCCTTTAATTTATGTTTGTTTATTATTTTAATCAAGTATTGCATATTTATTTCACCTTTCTGAATAATTTGTACTTTTTAACCATGATATATTGTTAAGCGCTTTTGAGCATATTTTTTTGAAAAGAGCGCTATATAAATGCGGTATATTATTATTATTAGTAGTAGTAGTAGTCGCCATTTCAGCAAATCAGATGCTTGAGATTTGAGACTGGTCTCCAGATTTAGTTTTATGATTTTCCGTCCTTATATTAATAAACATAAACATTGTTTTGCATGAACTTACAATCATCATGGATCACAACAATTTTAAAGTACTCTTCTATATGAATATGCTGAGGAAATTTTAAAATATGTGCATGGTGAACATACATGTACATTGTTAGAATATGAGTTGTTCATAATTTAATGCAAAAATCACCAGGAAATCTTTATAAAATAATTCTGAGATCTAACACAAGCAGTCTAATTATTCAAACCTGCTTGCAGGTGTTTCGACCGCATACATTAAAATAAGTATAGCATTAAGCATGTGTACACTATGCGCAGCTTTGATATAGCATCAGTATATATTTCTGTAATTTACAACCAAACATTCGCTACCTCTACAGTAACAACCTGATCCACTTTTCTATACAAATACCAAATGCTTTTAAAAGTTTGTTATTACACATTTTCAACTCGAGCCTCAATAAGTGAAAGTTTTATATCTAAAGAAACTGGCGGTGTGTAACAATCAAATTATTTTACGATTAAACTCAATTTTCAACTCAACACAGTGATTTAAATTTTGAGTATAATATGATTGTTTAAGTTATATTTTTGAAATACTTGATAAAAACTAAATAAAGTTTTTATGTTAATCCTTTCCTCCATAGACATACCTTTATTGTGAAGGGGAACAGTTTAGATCCAGATCAGCCGGCACATCTGTGCCGTCTGATCAGAATCTGAACTGTTTGCTTTTTGATTCATTAGGTTATTTCTGACCAAAATGCTACCAGTGCAGATCCTGATCAGACGGCATGGATGTGCCGGCTGATCTGCATCTACACTGATGGCACATGCGTAAAAATGCCTATATATGGAGGAAATGGTCGAATAGCACTGTCCCTGTGAGATATTCTAGAAATAAATATTCAAGTTCGAACTCAAATATACTAGTTACTACAAAAACATTTTTTGTAGGAAAAGTGAGGAATGATGGCCCAAGATCATAAAACTAAGATTGGAGACCAGTCTAAAATCTCAAGCATCTGCTTGGTTTAAATGAAGACCAGTGGCCATTTCAGCCAATCAGATGATGAGATTTGAGACTGGTCTCCACATTTAGTTTTATGATCTTGGGCAGATATGGTATATTGATAGCATTTCCAAAACTGCATCAAAAAACAAAATACATAACAAAAAGTAATTCTCAATTCTAAATTAATTAAATAAGCTACATATAGAAGAGTGTTAAATCAAACTCAATATTTAGCATAATATTGGTGTCTGGTCTTCCAGCATCAAAACAAACTGAATAACACAACCTCGTAGTTTTTCTCACAAGCAGTGCATAATAGCAACCAAGCTTAAAACCCTTTACTCCAAATATATTTTTTTAACGAATGTGCAACCAGTGCAGATCAAGATCAGCACGCGCCATCTGATCTGGATCTGCACTGGTTGCATCTTTGTCAGAAATAACCTATTGAATCTAAAAGCTAACAGTGTAGATCCTGATCAGGATGTGCCTGCTGATCTAGATTTGCACAAAATTCACACATAAAATAACCTTTTACTTGTCTTATTGCAAGAAACATGAACAACAAGTTATGCCCTCGGCAAAAAATGGTTATGCACTACAAATCAATCAAAGGGGAATAATTCAAAAAGTATTCCCTGTATGTCGCCTAGTCAGGTGACACAAAAACCAAGATTGGAGATCAGTCTCAAATCTCAAGCATCTGATTGGCTGAAATGGCAACCTGTTACCATTTCAGCCAATCACATGCTTGAGATTTTGCACTGGTCTCCATTTTAGTTGTATGATCTTGGGCCCTGGTAATAGATTATCCAATAAATCACTGGGCATTGTTTAGAAGTGCATGACAATTACCCTGGTGATATATCCTTACCATCTAAAGCCCGTCTGTAATATATTCTATACCACTGGAAGTTTATTATTTCTCAATATTTGTCCAAATCTTTCCACTGTTTTTTTTTAACATAAGGAAAGAGACTTAACAGTTTACTCCATAGCTATACTTTTATTGCATGGGCAAACAGAGCAGATTCAGATCAGCCAGCACATCCATGCCATCTGATCAGGATCTAGACTGTTTGCTTTAACCTTTTTTCTGACCAAGTTGAGACAGGTGATGATCCAGATCAGGTGGATCTCTACCAGTTGCTTATGCATTCAAATGTGTATAACCATTGAACTCCATAGTTAATCAAAGCTTTTCTTCAGTCATCTTCATCATGCAATAATTTGTTCTTAGATTTTGAAGTTTTTGTCTTTGTTTTCACACTTGATTTGGTTTTACTTTTCTTTTTTAGGTCATCAATGTCTTCAT
Organism: Corbicula japonica; assembly: GCA_038501625.1. Taxonomy (NCBI): domain Eukaryota; kingdom Metazoa; phylum Mollusca; class Bivalvia; order Venerida; family Cyrenidae; genus Corbicula; species Corbicula japonica. The sequence goes on from JAZAYU010000824.1 coordinate 80,468, forward strand.
CTGGTTTCTTTCTCTTCGGCTGCCTCGGTTGGGACCTTGGCCTTGTACCTGATAGCCCCGTTGCTAGGTTCTGTGAAACTGATGTTTCCAGGCTAGCAACCAAGACTTCCATCAACATTGACTGTTTTCTAGCTATCATCTGTTTTCTGTTCCACATTAAAATGTGAAAACCTGCAAACATAAATTTACTGCTGGTAACACACTCAAGTTACTGATCAACAGTTGCTGATAACACACTCAAGTTACTGATCAACAGTTGCTGGTAACACACTCAAGTTACTGATCAACAGTTGCTGATAACACACTCAAGTTACTGACCAACAGTTGCTGGTAACACACTCAAGTTACTGATCAACAGTTGCTGGTAACACACTCAAGTTACTGATCAACAGTTGCTGGTAACACACTCAAGTTACTGACCAACAGTTGCTGGTAACACACTCAAGTTACTGATCAACAGTTGCTGGATAACACACTCAAGTTACTGATCAACAGTTGCTGGTAACACACTCAAGCTACTGATCAACAGCTGCTGGTAACACACTCAAGTTACTGATCAACAGCTGCTGATAACACACTCAAGCTACTGATCAACAGTTGCTGATAACACACTCAAGCTACTGATCAACAGCTGCTGATAACACACTCAAGTTACTGATCAACAGTTGCTGATAACACACTCAAGTTACTGATCAACAGTTGCTGATAACACACTCAAGTTACTGATCAACAGCTGCTGATAACACACTCAAGCTACTGATCAACAGTTGCTGATTACACACTCAAGCTACTGACCAACAGCTGCTGGTAACACACTCAAGTTACTGATCAACAGTTGCTGATAACACACTCAAGTTACTGATCAACAGTTGCTGATAACACACTCAAGTTACTGATCAACAGCTGCTGGTAACACACTCAAGCTACTGATCAACAGTTGCTGATAACACACTCAAGTTACTGATCAACAGCTGCATTTAAGGACTGAGTCCATATTCAGTTGTTTTCATTTGGGTATGGAAAACAGTTAGGTTGTTCAAAGAGTGTGAAACCGGAAAGGCATGCTTAAAATAGTTCAACTGATTTTCATACCCAGAAGAACACATATATCAATTTGATCCAAATATTTACACACAAAAATACTCTAAGTAATACATAAGTGATGAGTTGAATTTCGTGATAATACGGCTTTTTTTATGGTTTCAATGCTTTTTCACAGCAACTCGTGGTAAACCGTGGGTGCTTGTTAACATCACACATGAAAACATTGTGCAAAGTTCAATAAATTGTGAGCTGCTTTTACTGTAGCCATACCTCTTCAAGTAATATGTCATACTGCGTACTGCCAATGATGATTCCTTAGATGTATAAGGCCTGCAGGAGTTGCTTTTCTTGGAGGAATTGATTAGACATGATTGTATTAGTGACATGAAAATATAAAAAAGAACATAGGGGTGGGTGCCAGTCTAGCCCATGTCATAAAGGCTTATAAATTGAGGAAAGGGGTTAAACAGCCTTCAGTTTATCTCGAGACGAGAACAAGAACTTACCCATGCCAGAAGCCAATGCATCTCCCTGCCAGTTAAACTTGTTCAGCTGAAATAGTAAAAACACATATACTAATATACCATTATTTCAGGGTTATTTCGGTAACTCTCGAATTGCTGTTCAGACCTTCTGGTTTAGGAAAAGGGCCTGCAGAATGTCACCCACCATCCAAGGGACAACAGCTTTGACTGTTACCCAAATAACCACGAAATAATTGTTGCGTTACCTGTCATCAAATGGTGATTTGTAACAAGCATTAACAGTTTACTCAGTACATACACATTTTATCACATGATTTTGTGACCAGTGTAGATCCAGATCAGTCAGCAAATCTGTGCCATCAGATCAGGATCTGCACTAGTCACACCTTGGTCAGAAAAAACTTAATGAATCTAAAAGTAACAGTGCAGATCCCCATCAGATGGCACAAATGTTTTAACTTCAAACTAAAAGTAGAAACCTGGAATCAAGTTTTCCTTGATTTTCTTGAAAACCCTAACATTATTTTGACAATTGGCACTTAACATTGTAGACCAGCATATACTTATTTCAGGTATGGGTTGCATTGGTATTTTTTGCCAATGAATTTCAGAGTTCTCAAACAAATGGTTTTTCTTTAGTTTTAGTATGTGCTTGGTAATAAGAAAATGAGCAAGACTAAATTGAGCTTGCAAACATTAACTACATGCTTAGCTAAATACATTTCTTCACTAAAATCTAGATGGCAATAAGTCTTTCCCCCAAAATCCATTATTGAAATTTTAGCCAGTTTTTGCCATTTGCAATGTTGGCGACTTCTTAATTTATGACTTAAGAAACAGGAAGTTATGAGAGACATACTGGACACAAGCCATCAGTTCCATGACTGTACATCTGTGACACTATCTCCCCTGTAGCTGCGTCAAATATATCAATTGTACGTAGTTCATTTCCTGATCCAGGGAATGTCTTGTCAGGGTATCTACCACACACAATCAGGTCTTGTAATGGATGCCAGCTAGCCTGTAACACAAAACAAACTCTTCATATTCTATATAGATATACAATTAATAGACTGGTTCAAATTCAAAGAAGGGGAGACAATTACAAACCCGTCAGCAGGATATATCATCAATTGAAAATAACCGAACATCATTGTGAAGGTGCTGCAGATCTACTGTCACCACTCTAACAAGGGGCAGCATAACAAGGGTAGGCCGGGACAACCTGCCTTTAACCCTTTATTCCATAGGATATGGCGGTTATTCCATAATGAACAGTGTGGATCAGAAAGTTGACAAAAAGTGTCAGACATTTGGTCAGACAAGATGTGAAAATCTGGCTGACCGAAACAACTTCTGTAGGACAGAGACATGTTAAAAAGGTATTAGCAAATATTAGGAGTTCAAATTTTTGTCTGACATTCGGTCTGATAACATTAGAAATTATGTCTGACCGGCCCAAATTTTACCAGACAGGTCCTTCGGTCTGGCAACTTTCGGGACATCTGGTGGATCCAGATAAGCCAGATTTACACTGTTCGCTTTAAGATTCATTAGGTTATTTCTGATCAATATGCAACCAGTGCAGATCCAGATAAGACAGCAATGATGTGCCAGCTGATGCGGATCTACGCTAGGCATGCACGCATTAACACACCTATAAATAGAGTAATAGGTTAAACTTAAGCTCTCAGCTAGTCTCATTTGTTTTTCAGAAAATACACATTAACAGAAACTGCCTTTTTTGAATGTAACAGGGGTGATGTTTGATTTTTATCCTACAGATGATACCGTATATCGGGTTATTACTGCGGACATAAATTTCTGCGTTTTGCCCACAAAATTAGATGCAAAAATTTCTGCATTTCTCATTTCTGCGTTTTCGGTTCCCGTGAAGGATAAATTTCTGCGGTTCAAATTGGGTAAGGTGTCGTAAGAATATTACTTATATACAGTCCAGTCGCGATTTTACGAATAGGCATCGGACCGAGCCGATTATTCGTAAAATCGCATTTTTCGTAGTATCGCATTTTTGATAGTTTTGGTTGTTGATACCGCCGCAAATCGTCAATGACGTAATGTGTCATTGTTGTGATAAGTAAATGTTAATAAATAAATAAAACAAAGAAAAGAAATGTTCGATGTAGTTATTTTTATTGTGAAATTACATGTTATCATTGATCAATTATAATTAAGATTCAGCTAACCTCCCTTTGAAAAAAAAACCGGGCCCTTCATAAATTGCTCAGAATGCCGATATCAGTTTACTGAATTAATAATCGCCGTAGTAATAAGATTATGCAGAATTAAAAGGCAGAAGTAGAATGACAAGCTATACAATTGTTTCAAATTCATACAATTTCAAACATTTGACATTTAATCACTCAAACTGTTTGTTACAAGCAAACACGCCCGATGGTTGTTTACAGAGCATTTCGTGTCACAACTGCTTGGGTTGATAATTGCTCAACAAAACAAAAACGGATATCGCTCGAAAAGGTGTGAAAATCACCTACCTGACCGAAATTCGTTATATTGCATTCTTATTGCACTAGAAATAAGCTTAAGGGTCTGTCATAATTATTCGCTAAATCGCATTTTTCGTTAAATCGCAATTCGTTCCATCGCATCTTTTTTATATTGAATAAAGAAGGAATACGGACGGGACCGGCCGCCTTATTCGTAGTATACCGTTATTTCGTAAAATCGCGATTCGTAAAATCGCGACTCGACTGTAATCAACACTTAGAACATACTGTATATAATTCAATATTGTTATTCATGGGTCAATAACTGTTACTCATTTTTTAGTAAAAATAAGAAAGATATTATTTATCAATTGCGAATAACAATTCTCAAACAACTTTTCAATTGAATTGAATGTTTGTGAAATGTTTGAGCAAATGTCGCGTTTATACTATGCGTATACAATAACAATTAACGGTATTTGTTCGTAATTATTTAACCCTGTCTGTACTATGAAACCGATTATCTCGGACATGGCAACTCCGTTGATTTTAGTTTGAAAATGAGATAATATTTTGCGATTTAATTTTTTGCTGGATTTTTTTTTCTGCTGGATATATTTCTGCGATTTCATCCAAAGACCGCAGAAACGCAGAAATATAGCACCCGCAGAAATAACCCGCTATATGGTACTTGAGAACTCTACTGTGCCAAATGAAGAGATCACAAATAGTTGTCACGAAGTTCTCATTTTTTCAGGCATGTGTTAAACAATGTATATCCTACAAACAATACCAGGTATACATTAAATACCACGGATGTGATCAAATACCGAAATCACATTTTGAATACTCCTCAAAGTTCATCTATGTTTTTTGAAATGGCAGTATTTACCTACATATAAGTGGTTGTTAGGCCGGTACAGACCATTTTGTTACAGACAAGTCCAGTACTTTTATTGCAACAGTCTTTTGTATGAGACAACACACATTATATATTTTTTAACAAATTTACAAATATTGAAATCCAAAAGCTGTATTCCATTATTCATCATAAAACTCAATATTCTAATGTTCCAATATTCGGTACTATATCCATTATGTACAAAATTATATTTCAGATGAAATTTCATGAGAAAACTTTTCAAGGCTTACTTTAAATGGAGTGATATGCTGGAAAAATCTATGAGGGTGTTCAATGGTTGTCTCCAGGTGCCAGAACGGAGCCCGGTACACTCGAATATCTTTCCCCTGGTCCGTGGTCAACACTCTACAGCCATCAGTGTGGCTGAAATAGGCTAAAACAAAACAGCAGCACTGTAAAATTCTATTATGAACAAGAAATTTGTGTTCCATGGAACACATGTGTCACTTGGCCCCAAGATTATAAAACTGAGAACGGAAACCAGGCTCAAATCTCAAGGATCTGATTAGCTGAAATTTCAACTGTTAGTCGCCATTTCAGTGATTTGAGATTTGATACTGGTCTCCAATCTTAGTTATATGATATTGTGCCCTGCAATATCAACGCTAATTTTTCGCATGAAGGTTTGGAGGTAAGAACACTTTATGTAGGTAACTAAGCAATTGTACATACCTGAGTTGACAGGTTTATCATGATTTAGAACTTGCAAGGCACTTTTTCTATCTTTCATGTAGCGTACATCCCAAAACTGTACTGTCTGGTCTGTGGAGGCTGTACACAGTAACCAGTCCTCCCGAGGTGAGAACTCTACGTGTGTGATCTTGTTCTTGTGTAACCGGAACTCAAACATCTAACAAAATAAACAAGTGTGTAACTAACCAGAACTCAAACATCTAACAAGATATAAAACAAATGTGTGTGACCACCAGAACTCAAACAATGAATGTGATAAACAAGTGTGTGTAACTATAACACAAAGTTAACACCTAACAAGATAAACACAAGTGTGTTACAACAACACAAACATCAAGAAAAACAAGTGTTTAACCATAACACAAATGCATAACTTGATAACTAAGTTTTTGTAACCATATCGCAACCACCAAACAAGATAACCCTTTCCTCCATAAATACGCATTTTTATGTAGGTATGTGCGACCAGTGAATATCCAGATCAGCCGGCACATCCATGCAATCTGAACTGAATCTGCACTGGTCACATTTTGGTCAGAAATAACCTAATGAATCAAAATAAACAGTGCAGATCCTGATCAGATGGCACAGACATGCCAACTGATCTAGATCTACACTGTACACAAAGTAAAGGTGTGTCTATGGAGGAAAGGGATAAACAAGAAGGTGTAACCATAAGTGTTCACAGATGTGCCAACTGATCTAGATCTACATTGTTCGTCCACAAAGTAAAGGTATGTCTATGGAGGAAAGGGATAAACAAGAAGGTGTAACCATAAGTGTTCACAGATGTGCCGGCTGATCCGGATCTTTACTGGTCACATACATGGAACAAAATTTGTATCCATGGAGAAAAGTTTATGTTCAATTAGTATTCATCTTATAAATAGAAATCCTACCTTTCTGCCTTCAGTTGACATCATGTGCAGTATGCCATTATTTCTGCCAGCAACAACCATGTACCGGCTTGGGTTTACGTCTAAACTACAGTACCAATGACTGAAATAACATTATTAGAAAATAGGTTAACTCTACAGTCAAAATATATCTTAAGTTTTTTCAATCCTCCATGGTGCTACAACTGATCTCTGTACATAAATAAAGTCTCTTATTAAAGGAATTTACTATTAAGACAAACATTTCAGACCTGCCAACTCTCCCGTATTTTGCGGGATACTCCCAAATTTATGTTAGCTTTCCAAACTCCCGGAAAAACTATAAAATCTCCCGAAATATGGTTTTCCTCATGCAACTTTAGGTTAAGACAGAATTTCCATTTGTTTTCTTTGTTGTCTTAGTATATTCAGTCAGGATTCTCCCCAGCGGGAGCGCTACTCTTTGATCTCAAAACTGTACATCCGCTACATGCTTTAATTATCCGCTTATGTCATATGGGGGGTATTGAAAAACCAAGATAACACGTGTCTCTTATCAAAATTAGCCTCAGGCTACTTCTCCCATAAAGAAATTGTCACTGAAAGACCATAGTTTACACCAATCATTGTCCAGTTGACAAATAAAGAGTGGGAGGGAGGGGTTAAAGAACAATTTTTGGCACCAGAAAATTTATCCGCATTTAGCAGATTATTCTGGTTTTTAATGAGAAATCAGGCTAATCTAACAAATAATCAGGGCTAAAAATATTTAAATAGTGAAACTTTTGAATTTTCTTCTCGATTTTACATTATTTTGGTTGACAGATTGTTGTTGTTGTTGCTATTGTCGGGGATTGTGATTAACTTTAGAAAATAGCATTTATGAATTTTAAGATGAATTTCAAGTGTAAAACACGGTAAAATATGTAAAGACTTTGTTAATCTGTTTATTTTAAGTTGTTGTTGTTGCTACTGTTTATTTTAAGTTGTTGTTGTTGCTATTGTCGGGGATTGTGATTAACTTTAGAAAATAGCATTTATGAATTTTAAGATGAATTTCAAGTGTAAAACACGGTAAAATATGTAAAGACTTTGTTAATCTGTTTATTTTAAGTTTTTTTTTTAGTTTTCATTTTGGAATGAAATAATATCTGAAAGAAAAATAAAAAAGTCATTTGTTTTCGCGACCATGCTTCACAAGTTACAGATGACTTCTGACTTTAAAATGTCATTTTTATTTATCAATTCAATAATTAGTTTTGAAACACATTTCTCCTGTCCAAATTACCAGCCACAGTTTGTGGAATAGATTTATTTCACAAGATATTTAGTTCAAGTCTCAAAACTGATGATACTGTAGCAGCATAATAAGGGTCCCCAGACCTCTTGATTTACAAAAACCTTTTAACTTCTACATCAAACAGATATACTATCATATAACTGAATGAATATATGAAAGATGCATATTTATCCTAAATACAATAAAATATCAGCTGTTTTTATTGCATATGAATATTAATTTCTTATTCAAAATTGTTCCAAAACTACACAACTAAACTTGATACATTAGTTACAATAACTTGCTGGTTTTGTGTCCCGAAACGCAAGTCGCGAAAAAATCTCCCGCATCAGGATTTGAAAAAGTTAGCAGGTCTGACATTTCAAACACACGCCCAATAATAAATGAATTGATCAACCAAAATTCAATAAAGGCAAAACAAGAGCAGTCTTAGAAAACAGCATGCTCTCAGGGCTTTCCCCAGGCAATTATGGCATACCAGGGCCGGGATGCTTTAATTTCTAAACTATCATTTGGGGGATGCTTATAATCTGCCGGTATGCTATAAATCCAGGCCGGGATGCCTGAAAATTCAATATAGAAGGTCAATAAACATGTCAAATTACGAAACTCTTTCGCCAATTTCAAGCCTTTCTCTGATAAAGTTAAGGGTCTACTGTAAAAGATCACTTGCTACAATACTTAATTAGCGTCTGCTGTGTACCAGAAGTCGTATACAGAGAAGATGGTCGTAAATCAACCAATTAAGAACACATTATCTAGGCAGTTATCATTGCCCAAAAGTCGGTATGTTGTTTTTTAATGACCTGTTTAACTGTGAATAGTTGTGAGCATGTAAGTGGTAATTGATAATCTTGTCACTATAATTAACAGGTGCTAAAATTATAACCAAAAAATGAAAACGATATTAGAGTAATTAATAATGCAAATAACTGAACATCTTTAAATGCTGTCTATATAAATAAATGGCGATTATATTGAACACTTTGACTTCAACATGTGTTGAATTGAGGCATAATTACAAGAACAGGAGGTCTGCAATCAAGGGCTGTGTATCTGGTGTTAATAATGTTGCAACAAGAGACAATTTTGGCATGCTTTTTTAGACTGATGTCCATTAAGAAATTAAGCAACAGCTGTTTTGTATTAAGTACAATACAATAGTAAGTCTGTGGTAGTTCTGTGAAAATGTGCTTTGAAAAAATGTGATGCATTGTCATATTTCAGAAAAATTATAAACTTTGTTGCTTTGTGCTAAATATATATTAATATATTTTAAGATGCACCACATTAACAATGTTAAAACATTTTGTGCCAATTTGCAAGTCAGGCGTAGGATGCCAGGATGCTTTAAAAATTTTCTGGGAAAGGCCCTGGCTCTACTATTTGATTCGTTCAAAACAAATGCAATTTGAGGATTAAAAGCTTCCTAGTAAGAAATTAATTCAAGAGCAAATAGTGTAGATCCTGATCAGACATCACGGATGTAGTTGTCCATTGCCCAAGGTTATAAAACTGAGCAAGGAAACCAGTCTCAAATCTCTAGCATCTGATTGGCTGAAATGGCGACTGGTCGCCATTTCAGCCAATCAGATGCTTGAGATTTGAGACTGGTTTCCAATCTCAGCTTTATAACCTTGGGACCATGTTATAAAAGCCCTATGAAGTAAAGGGTAAAACTTGTTTATATTCCAGCTCACATCTCTTGTTCTGTGTGAAAAGGCTGCATTACATATATTGTATGTATATGAACCAAAGAAGGGACTACATAACCCTTTCCTCCATAGATACTCCTTTATTGGATGGGTGAACAGTTTAGATCCAGATCAGCCGGCACATCTGTGCTGTCTCATCAGGATCCAAACTGTTCTCTTTTTGATTTGGTAGGTTATTTTTTACCTAAATGCGACCAGTGCAGATCCTGATCAGACGGCACAGATGTGCCGGCAAATTGGATCTACACTGGTAGCACATGCGTAAAAAAGGTGTATATATGGAGGAAAGGGAAAACTCACTCGTAAGAGTTCCCTGTATCAGCCAGAACTGTTCCTTGCTTTAACTCGAAGTCATGCAGTGTGACTGTTCCATTAATCGAAGCACTGACCACCTTATCAGTGTCCCAGGGCCAAAATTTCATTGCCTGACAAGAGCCGGCTGCACCGATCTGAAACCAGAGATGTAATGTTAGGCGTGCTGCCGGAATGACCTTGACATTTATAAATTTTACATGTTCAGATATTCATTAGAAGAATAGAAAGAAATAAGAGTGCCAAAGTGCCCCAAAATATGCCCGTCTGAAGTAGCTGAAGCGATTAAGCTTGTTATTAAACTGAGCCAAGATATTATGCCCCTTAACATTTGCCCAAATATTTTATGAACATCCACTGTTTGAGTCAGAGAATGGACAAGGCAAAGTTGCCATTTTTATGTATAAAGGGCCATAACTATAAATTGGCTGAAACAGTTTGGCTGGTTATCAAACTTAGCTTTGATATTATGCCCGTAAACATTTTCCCCAAGTTTCATGAAGATCTCAGACAACAACTGAGTTATTGAGCTGACATCACTGTTGACCCCGCCCACCAGCCCAGACGGACGCCTGCCATTGGGTTGCCCATAACGCAAAGAAAAAAAAAACATTTTCGTAATCACTATTATTATTCTCCTTGCAAAACAAAACTACAGCAAAAACCCATAAATGTTGTAAAATCATTAATATTTGTGGGGTATTATGAAATTGTCATGGATCATTGGCAGATCGCCCAACAAATTTAAAACCACAATGACAATGTAAATAATGTATACCGGTAGTTTATAAAATTGAAATCTATGACTTTTATTACCCACTAAAAAAGTGCCTAATGGAAAACCACAAAACTTTATGCCCACCAATATAAGTTCATTTACAATATCAATATAGATAAAACAAGAAGCGCCGCAATGCGACGAAACCAGGTTTTCAACGACCGAGTATTGATGTGACAGGAATTATGAAGAAAAGATGACAGTGACATAAAACAAAACATTAAAAACTCATTTCAACATACCACTATCTACTAGCTTGAATCCAGAAACTGAATTTCTATTTTTAGCAACAGTGGCCTTGACCTTAATCACAAAAATAAAATACATGTATAAAGCTATACATTTTAAGTTTAGCATCAATAGGTCACAGCTTATCAAGTAATTACATGGAAACTGAATTTCTATGTTTAGAAATAGTAACCTTTACCTTAATAACAGTCACCTGGGTAGCAATCCGAAGCTGCCTCTTGATATAAGGTACCAATACACCAAGTTTTGCATCAATAGACCAAAGCAAACTCAAGTTATTGAGCGGAAACTGAATTTCTATTTTTAGCAACAGTGACCTTGACCACAGACATCTGGGTAGCAATCCCAAGCTACCACTTGATATAAGCTACCCACAAACCAAGTTTGGTATCATGGGGGCAAAAGCAAACTCAAGTTATTGAGCGGAAACTGAATTTCTATTTTTAGCAACAGTGACCTTGACCTTGACCACAGACATCTGGGTAGCAATCCTAAGCGACCTCTTGATATAAGTTACCCACATACCAAGTTTGGTATCAATAGCCCAAAGCAAACTCAAGTTATTGAGCGGAAACTAAAAGTTGACGCCCGCCCGCCCGCCCGTCGCTCACCGACTTCAGCATTACAATAACCAGTTTTCGATGAAAACCTGGTTAAAAATACTTTAAAAGCCAACAAACATGACTAAATAATCAAATTATTGCAGCAGCAAGAATGAACAACAACTGCTATGCAATGATAAACCAGATTAACCAGAAAACAATAAACCTGAACCCTTTCCTCCATATATACGGCTTTTATGGCATGGGGGAAAAGTGTAGATCCAGACCAGCCGGCATATCTGTGCTGTCTGATAAGGATCTGCACTGTTCGCTTTTTGGTATGGAATAACCTAATAAATCATAATGTGAACAGGGTAGATCCTCATCAGACAGCACATCTGTGCTGGCTGATCTGGATCTACACTGTTCACAAATGCAATAAAATGCATATGTATGGAGGAAAGGGTTAATAAAGCCTGACAATTTACCCCTTGAATGAATTTCTCTTTGTTGACTTCATCAGTATTCCACAAGATGATGTCACCACCTTTAGAGCCAACAGCAAGGATACTAGGTCTGGTTGGATGCCATTCTAATGCTGTCACCCTGCGGTCAAAAGGACTTGCTGTTCTGTAAAGTTCTAGATCTTTAATCAACTCTATCACTGGGCTCTGAGCTGCCTGTAAAAACAACAAATTCTTATTAATTTACCTCTTTACTTCACATGATATGGCTATTATCCCACTTCTGTGCAGTTCAACCAGGATTTTCACTGCTCTCTTCTTGGTAACCAAATGAATCTAAAAGCAACTGGTGACAGTTGTCAGCTTGTGGGATAACAGCCATATCCCATGGAGTGAAACGTTAAGAAAGCATCTGCAGTACTAGTTGTAGAAAGAAATTTTCAAACAGAATTGTATCATGATAACTCCATAGGCCTGACAAAAAGATTAACAATGTTCCTTATCCAGAAAATCTTTTTACTTCATTTGATCATATATTTTGTTTGTTTACACTGGCATACAAGTATATAAGCCGAGATAATGTAATAAGCCTGATCTTCCATACATCTAGACCTTAACTGCGTGGGCAGTGTTCATCCAGATCAGCTGGCACATCCATTCCAAGTGATCTGGATCTTCACTGTTCACTTTCTTATTTATCCTCCTTACTCATCGATCCGTGATCACCCATCGATCCGTGACGTAATTTCATAGACGAATTACACGCTGGTCCGGCCAAAACTTTAATCAGATACTGTAGATATTTATTTGAAACAATATTTTTCAGCAGTATGTGGAATGAAAAGGCTACAAAAAGCGTAAAAATAGATAAAAAAACATTTAATTGAATTGATTTTATCTTATTATTAAAAAAATATCCCAAAATCCACCATTTTCCCTCCAAATTTCATCATTTCCTCTCCCATTTTGACACGTCACTGAAAGCTGTGTTCCAACACTGTCTATATCGATCGGATGCTTGGTAATGGACTAAGTATACTGCCAAACAAAAGTTATTTCCCAAGTTTGAAACTTGAGTAAAGACCAATTAAACTGTCATCCATTTTTGTTTTTGTTATGAATTATGAAATGAAAGACTACCTGTAATGAATAAATTTTATGACTGCCTAGAGATTGATTTGTGAATTGTTAAGATTTATCCATTTTTAATTACTTAAGGTTAAAACATTGGAATCTGAAATTACTCCTCTTACAATTTTTATATTAGAATGAAGATCAATTTTTTGTTGTTCCAAACCATCAAAAACAGTAAAACAGTACAGGAGGTATGACCCTGATACCATGTTTTTTTTTTCTTTGCTTTTTCAACACAAGATCAATCTAAATCATCACACTTGCATGAGTCTAACAGTTGTGACTCAAACTTTCTGTAAGCAGTGTATCAAGTTAACAAAATGCAAATTTGATGACGTCATCAGACAGGAAATGAAATGTTGCGGATCGATGAGCAAGCTTCCAGACGACCTAGAACATTACCCTTGTATGTCAAAGGTTAGAATATTTAATTGTTTCATACTTTTTCGGAGCTATTTCAGTTAGCAATGTATAGGTATGACATTTACCTACAGTTTTAGGTAAAACTAAGTAAGATGAAGACATGTTTCACTGCGCATGCGCTGTTTTTGTAAATAAGAGTCACGGATCACGGAGTAAGCAGGATATAAGGTCATTACCGACCAAAAAGCAAACAGTGCAGATCATGATCAGACAGTGTGGATCTGGATCGAAACTGGTCGCAAATACAATAAAATGCCTTATAATAAGGAATAAAGGGTTCAAGGGAAACATTTACCTTGTGGAGCTGGACTGTACTCCTGATTCCAAAGCTGATTTGTTGGAGTACATGAAGTATATTTCTGCTTGACTCTGCAACAGGTCGAGATGCTCTCCAATCTGGCCTCACAATACATTTCTTGAATCCAGTCTGTGATAACTGGGTCAGAAACGTGTCCCTTGTATCAGAAACATTGTTGTCTGTGGATACAGCATTATACTGACACTGTTCTGTTGACTGAGGTACTTTCAATCTTTTCTTGCTTTTGCAATTCTCAACAATCTCTTCATCACTTACAACTTCTTCGGGACTCTTACTTTTCACTGCACTTTCCTTATTCCTCCCCGATTTTTTATTTCTTTCATTTCTATTTTTCCTGGTTATTCTAGAATCTGATTCAGCAGTAGGTTGAGCTGTTTTGTCCTCCAAACTAGATCGTTCAGCAACTGCACTGGCTGGTTTTCTACTTCTTAATTGTCTTTTTTCAACCATTGCTATAAATTTCTGTAAAAAATTGAAGATCTACATTTTATAATGACAATTATCAATTTCCATTTGAATGTTATAGCAAAATTTTACTATTCTAGCGACAACTCTTTCCGCCATATATACGCATTTTTATGCCATGTGCGACTAGAGTTGATCCAGATCCGCCGGCACATCCGTGCTTTCTGATTGGGATCTGCACTGGTCGCATTTTGGTCAGAGATAAACTAATATTAAAGTAAAAAAGCTAACAGTTTCAGGGGTTTTTCAGCACTGTCTGCACCTCCGGAAAACGGAGGTGTTCCCAAAGCAAACGGCCCTGTTCCCAATCATATCCAGTTGTCATTTTTCGCAATTGAGAACATTTTATTTCCGAAATTTCGGCAAAATTCGAATAAAATATATCAAAATACACAGGTAATAGAAGAGTGACTTCCCTTTATAAATTTATCTAGAAATTGCAAGCGTTCAGTGACCCTGATTTAACTGTAAGCATGAATATTTTCTGGAACTTCTTTCAACATTATAGCTACATGTATTGAATATATCAATAAATTTAGAACTATTTTGCAAAACTTTACAGAAGGTACCCTTAACTGCAGAAGATGCAGCATAATATGACTCGTTAGACACTTAATTCTTTTTGTATGTATTTTCGCGACTATGATGGCTTTGCACAACAAAAAGTTCTACAATAAAAACTTACGTTTATCTGGTCTATTTAGTTAATACTCTAAAATAACCATTAAATTTGCTACAGTTTCACTATTTTATAAAGAATTTCAATTTCATATAATGAATAATTTAAATGAGAAAATTATTTCTGATAACAGTTGGCTAACAAGTTACCAGTTTTGCATTATGTTTGTTTTAATAAATACCAAAAAGCAGGTAAAAGTATATTGGTAATGTAAAAATTGACTGATTTAAGCTAAATAAATGCATATTGAAATTTCCCAAAATGGACTATTTTATCGATGTGAAAATTCCCAAAATGGGCATTTTTGTCAATAAAATATTCCCGAATTGTCCAGACTCCTTTTCCCAAAATAGGCAGAAAAACCCCTGAGTTTAGATCCTGATCAGATGGCACAGATTTGTCACAATAAGGTGTCAGGGGTTTTCCTAGCCTTTCTAAGGGTCCGGAAAATGGACCCAATCCCAAAGCAAACGGACCCTTTCCCAATCTGAAATTTCTTCCATTTTTCCCAATTGAATCCACAGATAATTTTCAAAACATAAGAAACAATGTTAACTTTCGCTTTACGTTGTAAACAACAACTGACTGCTTTATCTGGCGCTATGCGTGTGACGTCACAACCAGGTTTAAAATTCGGTGCATGCAGTATAATGGGTCTGTATGGAGAACAGTTTGTCGAGATACTGGTCCTAGCCGAGAAAATGGACTTTCTGTTCTGTTCAAAGAAGTTTTAACAGAATAAAATTGATCGGAGTTAATAGGCGATTTGGAGTAAAACAAATCATTCGTTTTTCGCGATATTAACACTAATACGTTACCGAGTATGGCCCCTCATAATAGCAAATACTACGCAAAAAATTTGTAAACGGGATTCAAAAGGCTGTTCATCAATTGTTGACCTTTGCAAGAAATGGCAACAAAAAAAAACACTGAACAAGAAACGTCACAACGTCAACCGGAATCTGGACAAACGGAGCAACACGAGGGTGTAACTGTTTGCTTGTCTGAAAGCAGTAAACAAAGAAATATTCCGTTATAGTCATTTGTTGACTTCAACAAATTAAAATTATTCCATACCTTGAGTTTTTTCTTTAAAAAAAAGCCTGTATGTAGGTTTTAAACACTAAACCACCGGAATGAATAAAAAGTAAACTGATCCTTCCCTGTTTAAGTTTGAAAAAAAGGGGAAAAATGCATTAAACAATGATTTCGAAATTCCCAAAACTTGTATTTTTGTCGATAAAAATTCCCAAAATGAGACATTTCATGCACTAACATTTTCCCAATTCTGGCCAGGGTCCTTTTCCCAAAATGGCTAGGAAAACCCCTGGGTGTATCTATGGAGGAAAGGGTTAAGTATGATTTTTATGCAAATCTGGTGAAAACACTCATACATTGAAGAAATATGGAAAAATAAAATAAAAATCTTGAAGAATTGCAAAAGTCCATTTATGAAAACTGTTAACAACAAATTATGTTCAATAATCTTGTAAAACTACACTGCAAGAGGTTTTTTCAAATCTTGTTTGTTTTGCCAGCAATAGCAGGTAGACACATACTGATCCTATAGTCTGGTAGTCCCCCACCAACTTTAACATGAAACTAAATATTGCCTATTACTTTAAAAGAACATGTCCTTTTCAATTAATACATGTACTTGGAATATATCATCTGCATGAACAGAACGATTGGTGACAACAAGGAAGATAACTCAAGTTTCACTAAGTTGTGGGATTTGCCCCTTTCAAATGTAACTTTACATGAAACTTAATGTTGCCTGTAACTTTAAAAGTGATTGTTTGATTCACATAATACTTGGCAAATATCTGCATGAACAAAGTTGTAGGTGACAACAAGAATGATAATTAAATTCCTTTTCCACTATTTTTTGAGTTATGCCCCTTTCAAATGCAACCCTTGCATGAAATTTTAATGTTGCCTATATCTTTTAAACTACTTGTCCTATTCACTTTATACTAAGAAATATATCATCTGCACGAACAAATCCATAGATGTCAACAAGAATGATAACTCCTATTACTTTATCTTTTGAGTTATGCCCCTTTCAAATACAAGTAAGCATAACCTGTTCCCAGGAACACAAAATTCTATTTAATGTTTCAAATATCTGTGTTTAACAGATTGACACTAAAGAAATCTGTGTTTTATATACCTGCATACATGTGATAACTTAAATGGTCAAAAACTGGATTTTTAGCTGGATTTATGGGCTTAAAACTGGATTTTATCTCACCTGAATTTTAGCGTGTTTGGCAAATTTTGATGAAAAACCTTCATATTTAGTAAACTGACAAGTGTTCACTTTGCACATATCATATAGAGCAAATAAAAAACATTTAACACTGCACATGTAATACACAGTGTGGGATGCAAGATTTCCAGAAAGAGGGTTTGTTTGCAACAGCCTTAGTGTATTTATATGATAATTTCCACTCTTTCTGACAAAACCTCCTTTGAAAATTAAATATTGATGCCAAAAAAATTGGGTTTAGCAACCATTCTGAACCCTGTCAACTCGCCCTGTCAATGTTGCTGCTGAGCTGATGTATTAAATTTTATTCCCAGGTTGCAAGAAACAGCTGGACAGGTCATCCTCCATTGCATAACTTTTTGGGCAGATGTTCTGAAACATTAACTATTGATCAGCAGATGAATAATTTTGATGCAAAGGTGTCCCATTATCCAGATACACGCATCTTTTAAAACTTTCCTCCACAGATACACCTTTATTGCATGGGTGTACAGTTTAGATCCAGATCAGCTGGCACATATGTGCCATCTGATCAGGATTGAAACTGTATGCATTTTGATTTGTTAGGTTATTACTGACAGACATAAATGGGACCAGTGATGATCCTGATCAGATGGCACAGATGTGCCAGCTAATCTGGATCTACACTTGTTGCACATGCGTAAAAATGCTTAGATATCATATATGGAGAAAAGGGTTAAACATCACAAAATATCTTTAGTCATTAACACATGGCAAACTTGTAATTTCAAGAACAAGTACCTATATACAAACAATCAATTATCCAATAATCAATCCATACTGATAAGTGTCACTAAAAAGATACAGAGATGGCCCACACCACTGTAAGGCCTAACAAAAAAATACTTGTGTTTCTGGTGGCGTAGCCAAAAAAAACAGGGTCGGTAGGTAGGCTTTTTTTTTTTTTTTATTAATTATTAATGGATAAAAGGGTTAAGCTTGTTATTCTTAACATGTTGTTTTTATGTCAATAGCTCAAAAAATAATAACTGATAAGTACATGTTTTTATGTTCTTGTACTGTTTGTAATGAACACAAATACTTGAAAATAAAAATTAAACTTTAAAATTGTTTCCATTGTTATTCATGTATATTACAGCATGTATATTCTCGCTATTGAGGGAATATCAAAATTAACACCAAAACCATTTCAGTCAACCTGTTTTATTCTTTACATAACTAGAAAACTGTTAAGCTTGAATAGAGTCTGACAAAATATAAACTTCAGCTGACCATTGCTTTTAAATAGCACATTTGTGAGATTTTTCAAGTGACAGACAATAAAAAAAATCCACTATCTCCAAATGTGGTTCATACCAACATACAACATTAACAATGGTCATTTAATAATGTGAGACGGAACAAGATTCTGAAATCAAAATTGTATGTGAATAACTTTAGTCTTTACTAACCTTTAGTTGTATTAACCTTTTACTCCAGATACGAAAAAGATACATAACAAATCATATGGGTATACAGTGTAGATCTAAAATCAGCTTGCTAATAGACTGTATTTTGTGACATCAACTTATATTATATATTTAAATTGCAGTTTTATTAAAAGTGTAGATCTATTTACTATATCTATAAATATTTTATTTTCATAAATTTTAGATTTTCTAAATAATAAGAATTGTATCCATGTACCTTGCATAATACCGTAAGGTTTTTTAATGCATAGGTATTGAAGATTTGCCCATGTTTGAAAAAAATATGTTTTATATGTAATTTTCTTACCTAGGTCTATCACTTCTTACAGCCATAAAGCACACCACATTTTCAATATGTACCAAAGTCATCTACAGTTTTACTTTCATGATATTGCTGCAATCAACACATAATCAAATTAATTCATAACCCTTCAATGATGGTAAAAGGTTTATCACTACCACCAAAGCTGAGTTTAATAATTTGATAAGTGCTTTTTGTCATTTATTTCACCATACTAAAGTCCGAGATCGTAAACTCCTTGCGCCAAAATTCAATGATTTTGGATTTTCATCGTATCACGTCTGCATCTTGAACCAAAATCGTAATCAATTTGCTTCCGTATGTCTTCGATGAAATCGTCGGCAGATCAAAATTAAAAGAATAAATATTTTTTATCAGTAACGCTGGCCGCCATGATTATTTACTACGGCGGTTGTGATTTTCGCAGACGAATAAAACAAAACGTCGTTGTCGAATTAAACAAAATGTCGACGTTACAAAATATCGTTGTCGTCTTCGGCCAATCGATCCATGACGACCTAAGACCACAACGATGCATCGAATATATTTTTCCGAGTCAAAAAAAAGTTACGGTCGGCGGTAAAAGAGTAGGGTCGGTCGGGCCACCAGAAACAAAACTATTTTTTTTTAGGCCTAACTTGAAAAGGCATAATAATCAACCTGTTATAAATGCGCGCCAGAACTGTTGTAAAAAACAATGTGTAGACCATAAAATGAGTAGAACGCTATCAATAATGATGCTTCTAGAGGGATCGTCTTACCTTAAACGATTTACATGTAGATCTATGTAGATTCTTTGACCAGTGCCCTGACACGGTTGATCTACATAAGTTGTGTCCAAATCACCTATATAATAATTAGATGAGCAACACACTAATCCCCACACTTGTCAGTTGTTTAGAAAGCACTTAATATTACTGTATTCATAAAGCGTGGAGACCCCGATGCCCTAATTATGTACAACACGATCTGCACAACATATCACCGCAGTCTAGATTATCAGATTATGTAAACAAAATATTGCGGGAAATATCGTAGGTTTAAAATACGCAACGGAAATATCGACCGCAACGGAAAAATAACAGAAAAAAAGAGGAAATGATATAGTCTCAATTCTGACTCTTGCTCAGGCCCCTGATTGACATTTTAATGAAGTCATAATAGCTCTAGCTGTCTGTATCTTTTTTAAAATTTTCTGTCCAGCTTCTTATCAACTAGGCCTATTGCTTATCACGATAATTTATTTTACATCATGGAATGGATAAAGAGTAACACCGATCTAACCTGATATTGTTGGTCTAACCACTGAAACCCGTTAACGAAATTTTTATTTTGGTCCATGAAAAAATGGCTACCTCCAAAAGCATTTAATCAGAAACTTCAGACAGCCATAATTTTGTTATTTATGGTCCGATTTTCAAAATCCTTTCACTGATGTGAAGAAAATTTGTAGATCCTTGCACTTATTCCCCTTTAATAACGTTAAACTCGCGTTCGGGATAACATAAAGCGAGTTTAATATTACAATAAGCATATTGATAATTTTCCAGTTGATCATCAATTTAACATTTAACATTTATTTTAATGAACGTGCCTGTATTGCTCTGATTTTATGTAAATATGTTTAAAAGTGTATTTTATAGAAAAAAACAGTGCTATATTTTGATACTATTAAAAATTCAAATTGATCCTGAATTCTGTAACTTGAGATAAATTATGCTCTATGTACATGCATGAAAGCCGATAACTAAGAAGTCTAAAGATTTCTGCAGGATTTGACCCGAGTTCCACCCTTCATACCTAAAGGAGTTATTGAAGCTCTTAAACCGTTTCACGGTGTGTCAGATGCTGCTTCTAGAGACGCTGTTGCTGTTTTACAACTTTACTATTGCCGCTTTAAATGTAAACTTAAACAAATTAACATTATCTGCATGCACATATGCTGCCGAAATACATCATACTTACTATTCACAATGACTCTATTACTAAATGTTAACCGCTTATGAAGGCAGTAATATATAGACATTTGTAGACAGACAGACATGTAGATGTTTGATCGGGAATCTAGAGTATCAATACAATAATAAACCATAACTTTAGATGCTCATTTAATTTTTCTTCATTATTAGTAATTACTAGTTGTCTAACCACTACCCAAGGTCGAGTGGAGCCATTGTACACTCTGTTTGCGGTGACTAAATTATAATTCTATTTGTCTACCTCTTGGTTTAATTTCTAAATAGATGAAAAGGGAACTTTGAAAACCATCGAACACGACAAATATGAAAATATTGCAGGCTGGGTTTGATTGAGCCTGTTCATGGACAGTAATGGAAATGCATATTACTGCCGCCCTAGCCCCGGGTTGAGCGCAACTCAATATTTACAACAATATATAAACAGTAGTGTTGGGATATGGGTTGCAAATCACAATCGATCATCAGTTGGAATCGGTTGCCACTTCCGATGTGATTTCGCCGATTATTAATCGGTTAATAAATCATACCTTATATTAACAAATGGTTTCTAAT
Source organism: Corbicula japonica (assembly GCA_038501625.1). Classification (NCBI taxonomy): domain Eukaryota; kingdom Metazoa; phylum Mollusca; class Bivalvia; order Venerida; family Cyrenidae; genus Corbicula; species Corbicula japonica. Next base: position 101,890 of record JAZAYU010000824.1, read on the forward strand.
AAGTAGCTTATAAAATATCCCTTATTATTGTGTGTTTTCTGCTACTTTCTACATAACGGTTGGTGTTCCAATTACAAAAATAAAACTTTTTCGCGTGTTTTTATTAAATATGAACTGATTAGACTGAATGAACAATGCTTTACAAAGAATACACACCCCAAAAAACGTTGTTGATATCACTTAATGCCGAAAAGGCCCTACCAATTAATTTCAATCATGACTAGTACATATATTGACCAAGATATGTTTAATTGTGCAGTAGTTTACAGCCGGGGGTATAAATCGGTTTAAATCGATTATGGGATAATGACATCGATTAACGGCATCGGGAGGTTCTAACTGATGATTAATCGATGTCTTTCGATCATCGGCACATCACTAATAAACAGTACAATTTTGACCATCACAAACGATGGTATGCATATGGCAGTAGACATGGAACCTTCAATGCGGTATTTTCAAATTAATACCATTCCATGTTCAGCGGCGTATGGTCCCCAGATAAAAGAATGGGTTTACCCTAAACGAGAAAACAATGGGGCGGGACTAAACAGAATAGACTTTTGACAGGGGATCTTCGAATATAAATCCTGCATATCACAGACAACGCCAAAGGCAAAATTTGAAAAGCAGGAAGTATATCATTGGGGGTGATTACAATATCCGAATCAATATTGGCTGGGAAATTGAACCACCCATCTCAAAACTGGCCGAAATATTGAAACAAAACGTAATTTTAGAAGTACTATTAACAAATTACATAATTATACCTTACGTAGAAGCAAGGTATTCTGTACTCGATATAAAAACAACAAAGTATTCAGAAGGAAATTTTAATATGAATGAATTTTTCAATTACCTATGTGAACATGTTAATGATAAATCTAAGGAATATCAAGTAATTGAATCTAAATCAAATAGAAAAAATCGTCATGATGGCAATTCAACTTGACATGTGCAATATCCTAGCATCTAAAAACCATCTATGAAATATATAGGAATACATGTAATACACAAAAGCTTCCACTTACAAATTCAGACAGATAATGAGAGAAAACTTTACCAACGCATTTTATGCAAAGAATCGCCAAAAAACGCACATTTACTTTTCAGTTCACGTCGGAAAGTCTTCAGCATTTAAGGTATTGAATCATACAATATATATTGTATTAACTTGTTAATGGTTATCGAATTCCATATAAAAAGGTTGATTAAAGTGGTGACCGATTACCATCAGAACCCTGTAAAAAAAGAAAATTGAAAGCTTCATCTCACTTCTCGCCTGCATAATTGGTTCTCGAGAAATACGAAATATTTATGAACTGGAAAAGATAAACAAGCTCTCCCCGTCGCTATCTATCCCATGTCTAGTTTGGTGTAATTATGTCGATTGCGACATCCGCGGTGTTACAGTATTTCTTTTCGTTCATTTCCTTCACACTCTTGCCTAGACTGTGTCGTTGCAGATTCTCCCCCCCCCCCCCCCCCCAAGAAGTCAAGGCACGGTATCTGGAAATTATCATTTACGGTGTCGATGTAAATAATCACCGGCGTTTTCCTTATTCTTTGACTTCGGATTTGAAGAAAATTCTGGGTTATTTGACCTCAGAAAACATACCCAATCACATGAGATGGAGGTCAAACAAAGGGAACTTCTTTACAGACTTATGATCAGGTACTTGCAGCGCAATTGTCACTTAGGACAAGGAGGGCAAGACCACCTTAGTGGTCCTTTCTTGATCGACCCCATAGGTTAGTCTCAATAATTCGAATGCAAGCACAGAGTCAACTGACAGACCCATTATTATACTGACTTTTTACAGATGTCTGTCCTTTACGTCTCAAGCAGTTACAATCAAAACTGTGGTGGAAATCGCTCTGCTTTAAATTCCCATTTTTTCACTGCCATTTGAAAATTTCAGCACTGCTATGTTCATTTGTTGTTATAAAACACAAATAGTCTCTAAAGTATCCATAAAATAAAAATATATTCCACAAATAACACTTTTAAACTTACTATTGTTTATGCGGTTTACATGTTGATTTTAATGTGCTAACCAATGAAAGCGTCCTGTTTATAAATCGATAATTTACAGTCAGGTAGACTTTTAGCGGTGTAACATAAAAACTGTTGACATGTGTGGAGGTTTATAAGTTTTTTGCATAATGAACGAACAAGTTTCTTAAAAAGTATCACATATATTGATTCTAATGGGAATTAGCTTTTCAGGTATGTAATTTTTTTAAAGATATATAAGGTTAAAAAACTATTTGAAGCTGTCAAAAGCAACAAAGATTCTGATCCCTGGCATATAGACATAGAAGTAAAATTTTTCGCATTGATTTGAATAGTAACTGGGTTGTGCGCGAAGGACGACCATCGCATATATAGAAAAGTCCTTGTTGCGCACAAACAGTTGTGCTACCCCATAGGTCTACAAGTTGGACAAAAAATGATGTTTTCAAAATTCCCAAAAAATACAATAAAAAAAGAACAGGGTGGTGTGGTAGCGGGTTCAAGCCGTTATTGGTGAATCAAATACAGTCAATTAATCAGTTCTGGCATTCAATCAGTTCCGGCACATTTTCATAAATTTCATTTAAAAAATCAAAAGTTTGTTATAAAATGAAAACTTTAAATCCAGAGTCTTGAAAAGTATACATTTATCTGCAAAACTCACAGTTTTCATAAACATTGTCTGAACAGCGGATCAACAGGCGCTTGAAGTTTCAGATGACCTTTTCGCCGAAATGATCCGTGTAATGGCGGAACGCAGGTGTTCTCCCAATAAAATGTTTGATTTCTACGCTCATAATAAGGTGATGACGGGAAAGTTGGTGTAAATATGGGTAAAAATGTTCTAATTAATGTTGCCTTTTAATAATTAGCATGACAGATCATGCAACAGGAAGATAAGATTCATTCTTGAGAAGACTTTCGTTAACCACTTCCGGTACACATGTTGCATATGATGGGGGCTGTATCAAACGTTTTCTAGAGTTGTCAAAATACAGCAAAATGAACAAACTTTTAGAATTTGTTGGGTAAGACAGTTGCTGGTGTAATTTTAATGATTATCTAGTGTAGTCATTCATAGCCAGCATCTAAAATAAGGATTTGCCCACAAATATATAATTTAACTGTGTATAACACAGTATCACTCAAGGGGGGGGGTCTATTTGACCCGAGAGATATCCCTTTGACTCTTGAAATTTTCAAAAAGCCTCATTTTGACCCCTATGATTTTAACTTTATGATTATTTTTTCCTTAAATTATGGGTATTTTGGCTAATGAATGGCAGAATACTAAAAATGGGTCAAAATGGCCCTTGAGATTCAGTAGCTAAAGGAACCCCTGATCATTGCAATATTGTATAATACAGTATGAAGAAACATTTGAATAAGACATTGACAACTGTAAGTGAGTCAATCCTGGTCTGGATCTTTTAAGCTTACTATTTGAAGAGTATGTACGTTATTGTACTCAATCCAGCGTCGGCATTCATTTACCTATGCAATTTATCCGTAACTAATCAAGATATCAACTTGAAACATGGAATATATATTCACCATCATAATCTTCGTCATTACTGACATGACCTATAACTGCTACAAACAACGTTCAAGTTATGCCCTTTTTGTTCTTAATTTTGTGTTAAAGTAATTTTGCATTTGGTCCAATTATCTCTTAAACTACTTAAGATATCAATGTGAAACTGAATACGTGTTCACTATTAAAATCTGCATCATTACCATTAAGACCCATAACTCCACTACAAATATTTTAAAAATTATAAATAAAGTATTGATATGGGACTTAAAATAGGTGTCCAACATCATCACCTACTTGATTTATAGTAAGTTCCATAGCTCTCCCAAAAATGTTATACAGTTATACACCTATATAAATTATATTAACTTAGAAATTAATATATTGTAAATTAAGGGATTGATTCTTTTATTAAATCTTGGGACAACTTATAGATTTTAAAGAAGTTCATTATCTCAAAAACTGACATGTTTTCTAAACTTAAATAAATATTTTATTTTAGTTATTCCCCTTTTCAATTAAATGTATATGGTTATTTAAGATATTAATTGAAATCAATTTTCTCCTATAATGTTTGGCAATAGAGTTTGTACTTTTAATCTTTCTATCTTAAATAATATTTAAAAGTCATTCTTTTCTAAATTGTTTTTATTTTAAATAAAATAAATAATAAAGTGTGCTGTTTCCTCAAACATTTCTTGTTTTAAATGGATTTAAACAAAATCAAACAGTTTATTTGTGACAATTTTGACACTTCTTCATTGCAGATAAAACCACACATTCTGTTCAGCTGTTGAAAAACTGATGGGCTGGACACAGAAAAATAGTTTCCAGAAAACTTCAGCTTCACATTGTAGTCCTGCTGTTATCCATGGATGTGCTGGCTGATCAGGATCTTGATATACACTTTTTACCCATGTGATAAAAGACTTCTCTACCCCAGTCAAATCCATTTCCACAGCTGCAGCCTATAATATTTGCCAGATCTAGTCCTCTAGATACATATACAAATTATAATGTTACTACAGTATTAGTGTCAATGTCTGAATGAAGTGATATTATGCTGATATGATTTTATTAAAAAGTATGTGCAATTATTTACAGTACAGTTATATTTATGTTTACAGTTTGTAATTTTGAAGTATTAAAATGATGAGAGTTAATTCCATCCATATTCAGCTTTTTTAAACACCTAGGTCCAACCTAATGTCGTACCTGAGTGATGTGTACATATAGATAGAATACTGTATTGACCATCCTGGTGACAGTTAAAATATATTTTGAGATGCCCCCTAAGATTACAAATCTAAATATAACTATGCTTCAGAACTGTTTGAACGGTGTCGAAACTAGTTGAATTGGGCTATGTTTGCCGGCAAAAAATTCAATGCTTACACACCGTAGATTTTATCAAAGTTGATCTCAAATTGTTGCTGACAAATTTATCTTCAATCTAATACCCTATGATACATTGTTTGCACAAGGCAACAATCTTAAATTTGCAGCAAGAATATCGAGCATGTGCCAGAACTGATTAATTAACTGTATGTGTTTGTCTTTGATTTTTTCTTTGCCAGGTGTACATGCAGGCCTACGTTCCAATTCTTTGTGTTGTCACGCTTTATTTGCATTTTGCTATATTTAATCTCCACTTGTTTGCTGCTTCTTGGGGGGGGTGGGGCTTTGAACTCCAGACCCCCTTACCAAGAGGCAACTGCTACTAGAAACCCCTTGTATGTGCCTGCAACTTGAAAAAAGCTGGCTCCTGTAAATTATCAATAAAAACAAATAACACTTAGATCAAAATTAGATTGGCGTTAAAATATTGGAATGAATTAATAGACCCTAGATCTAGTTTGTTTAGATACTCACAGAAATTTTAATTATACATATATTATGACACAAACTGCACAACATTTACACAGTTGTTTTAGGGACAAAATGTGTGCATCATTAATGTACATGTTAGAATGAAAACTTCCGATTTCAATTTATTTGCCATTTTATGGTAAAAAAAGCACTTACAAAAAAGGGGATCCTCAGTGCAACTACGTTATAAGGAACTGCGATCTTACTTGGACCGCAAAGAGTCTGTGGTGTATCTAGACTATATCTACTAGCTTGTCAAGTGTCATTGGCCAGTTGTGTTGGTGAATTAATATTATTTCATCATTTTTAATGTAGTGACTTAAACATGGAATTAATTCCTTATATAGATGTGTAAGTTTCATTCTTAAAAGAATGGCACGCAGAATATTGAAACATTAAATTCTCTTGAGCCAAAATGATACAATTTTTCACTGTCAGTATTTCCTATTTCCAGTCAACTGTTTTATGATGGTCACCAGCCATTAGCAGTAAATTTGGCTTCCTTGGTGAAAGCTCACCCAGCCTGTCCACCATCTGACAGACTGCTGAAAATTCTCAAGCTGGGACTTAAGGCTGAGGAAGGTAAAACTTAACTTCAATTGTTATAACCACTTCTTCACGGATACTCATTTAATCACATCAGGGGTTCCATTTGACCCAGGAGATGACCCTTTGACCCTTGAAATTTCCAATATGATTTTAGCTGAAGGGTCATTTTTTCCTTAAAATAGGGGTATATTTTTTTTGGCTTATAATTGAGAGAATCCCTTAAAAAAGGGGAAAATGACCCTTGAGATTCAGCAGCTAGTGGAACTCCTGTCACATATTGGGTGACCAGTGTAGATCCAGATCAGCCTGCATAACTTAAGCAGTCTTATACTGATCTACCAGTAGACTGGTTGCTTGTTGTTCAGAAATAATCTTATAAATCTGATAGTGAACCATTTAGATCTAGATCAGACTGCACAGATGAGCAGACTGATCAGGATCTACACTGTAAGCCCTTGGGATAAAGCCATATTCCATGGAGTGAAAGAGATAAATCCCCTCCTTCAAAAAATTATTAAATATTTTCAGGTATGAAGATATGAAAGAAACTAATTTGGGTATAGCTACAAGGTTCTACTACCCCTGCCCCCCTAGTAGGGCACAGTGCAATCCCATTTTTATTTCATTAATTTTTCAAACCCTGTATTGTTTCTTAATTAATAAAATTCCAGTTCAAAATGAAGCCCCAGTCTTAGACAAGAAATCAGGGACACTGTATATATTTAAATGCTTTTGTTTGTCAGCCAAAGTTTCTTATTTGGAATAAATTGATTTCAATCATGTTTTTATTTTGCCTCTGTTCATATATGATCTTTGATCTGAAAATAAAATTTGATTTAAAATTTTAGTTTGCTGTCTGTTTTATGGCATAACAATTTATTCCATGGCTTTTATCTGAGAGCTACTAGTATAGATCTGCATCAGCTAGCACTCTTGCTTCTTGGTCAGGCAAGTAATAGTTTCCAAGCAAAGGAAAATCTTTCGCAGTGAACATGAAGGACTTGGTGATAGAATTTAAGCATGGTGATCAGGGTAACGGTTGGATGCAAGATTTCCAGGAATCTGCTCATTTGGAGATGTCATAGGGTACATGTAGTTAGATGATAATTTCCAACTTTCTGATGAAAATTCCTATGAAAATTTAAAATTGCTGCCCAAAAAGAGAGCAACCCCCTGAACCCCTAGTGGATCCAGCCCCTTTAATGGTTGTTGTTTGTATGTTTGTAGAGGAGACAGGTGAGAAGACCTTCAAGAGTGAGTACATCACCCCTGGAGCCGGTATTGACTTGGAGTTTGAGACAGATGGTAGGTTCTTCATGATGTTTATTTCTGGGGATGACCTTATGACTAAATTAAATAAAGCTCAACGAATATTTTTACATAAATTTATGCTACATATGTTGAGACAAAGTTTAACCCTTTCCTCCATAGATACACCTTTATTGCATGGACAAACAGTTTAGATCCAGTTCAACCGGAACATCTGTGCCATCTGATCAGGATCTAAACTGTTCCCTTTTTTATTTGTTAGGTCATTTCAGACCAAAATGCGACCAGTGCAGATCCTGATCAGATAGCATAGATGTGCCAGCTGATTTGGATCTACACTAGTCACACATGCGTAAAAATTCTTATATATGGAGGAAAGGGTTAAATGTATTTTATTGCTATAAGCTCTGACCAAAGCCATTTTATTCTAAACTACAAAGGCATTTGCTCAAAATCAAGCATTTGTATGATTGTTTTATATGTACAAAGTTAGTGTTTTTGTATATACATGTACAAACAATGTCCACCATGTTGCCATAAAAGCTAGCTCTATGGCAAGATAGTACAAGTGCGGTACTAACTCAACCATAGCCAGGTTACATACTCCCCTCCAGATTGGAATTCATCCTCGAATTTTCTAATGAGTATACAGAGATTTACTTGTGGAGTGATCTTGAGATATTTATACATCCTTGGCAGGTCCCCCGTTGGGCACCATTTGTAACAAGAGTTCTGAAAAATCCATGCCTGCATCAAGGATTGAACCTGATTCCCCTCGCATGACAGTCCGACGCTCCACCATGTCGCCATAAAAGCTAGCTCTATGGCGAGATAGTACATGTGCGGTACTGACTCAACCATACATGTGTAGCTGGGTTACAACACAAAAGAACGCATTATAAATAACTGAATAATCACTTTTATTTTTAGTGCAAACCATATCAGCAGAGGCAGCATTGTATGAAACATGTTACGTCACGGCCCACAAGAGTGCATGTAGAGTGGGTGTGTTCCACCCTAATGGTATGTGTTTATTCAAAACTATAAATGGTCAAATTAACCCTGAATGTATGTGATGGACTCATCTTTAACCCTTTCCTCCATAAAAACACCTTTATTTCCTGGGTGAACAGTTTAGATCCAGATCAGCCACCATATCCATGCCATCTGATCAGGATCTAAACTGTTTGCTTTTTGATTCATAATGTTATTTCTGACCAAAATGCGACCAGTGCAGATCCTGATCAGATGGCATGGATGTGCCGGCTGATCTAGATCTACACTGGTGGCACATGCATAAAAATGCGTTTTTATGGAGGAAAGATTTAGGCTAGTTCATCCATCCGTATGGGTTCTTAACTCTTTACTCTACATATACTGGTATGTGCATTTTATAGCATGTGCTACCAGTGTAGGTCCATATCAGCCAGCACATCTGGGCCATCAGATCAGGATCTGCACTGTTCTCTTTTTAGATAGAAATAACTTATAAATCAAAGAGTTTATATCCTCAAAGATAGAACAGATGTGCAGGCTGATTTAGATCTACACTCTTCACCCATGTTATAAAGGCATATATATATATGAAGTAGATTTAATGTTTTCAAATAATGGATGCCTACAGCCACATATTATATGGAGGTTTCAAGTTTGTGAATCTTGCTGTTCACAAAATAAAAAAAAAATTAGAACTCTATGACCAGAAATGAATTGTCACTTGTCAACACAGTTATGGTTGTAGTAATAAATGCTACAAAAATGAGTAAAATGTAAAAATATTGTATTAATGACCCTAGTGTACTTCTGTGTATTGTTTAAAAATATATGTTGCAGGTTTTTATAGATAAAGATCTATGTTTTCTAGGATATCTCATATTCTCCAGATATTTTGTATTATACAAGGGTTAAAATAAAGTACATGAATTTTATTAACACTGTTTAAATAATAGTGTTAAGGCAAGCCACTCCAGTGCTTTGAACCAGTCTCAGATTTCAAGCATCTGATCGGCTCAAAATGGCAACAAGTCGCTATTTCAGCCAATCAGATGCTTGAGATTTGAGACTGGTTTCCATTCTCAGTTTTATAACCTTCAACCCTGAGCTGGTTGTTTATTTCAGGTCAGTTGATTGCTACAGGATCTGATGATACCTCTATAAAGGTATGACATTTATGATAGATTTAACCCTTTACTTTATATGTACCCCATATAACTCCATATATACACTTTTGTGCATGTGCTAGCCCAAGCCATAAAGGCATTGATAAATGGCATGTTTATGGAGGAAAGGGATACTACTTAAATTTTGCTATGAACCAAGAATATTTTTGAAAAAATCTTTTTCTATATGCCATTTATTAGCTTTTTTCCATTTAACCCACCAGATTATTGATTTATAAACCAATCACTTTTTATGTCTATTGAGTGTATTGATTCCATTATGTGGATTCAATGAGTTGAAATAACTTTTGTATCTAGTATGTGAAGAGAATGACAACAAAGAGGGCCTTGTTGTCGTTTTGGTGTAGTTGTTCAAATATATGTTATGTTTGTAGATTCTGGATGTGGAGAGGATGTTGGCAAAGAGTGCCACACCCCCTGAGGTGATCGCCCAGGAGACCCCGCAACAAGCCATGGAGAATCATCCTGTCATCAGAACCCTATACGACCATAACGGGGTAAGTTTACAGAAACTGTTGCATTAGTCTTCGTAAGAAACAGATTTCAAGCAATAGTCTCTGTGAATATATTTTTCAACTATTATTAATTAATAAACAAAATACGTTAAACACTGCTCAGGATATTTTTAAATATGAAGGTTATAGAAATTTTGATTTTTTCAAAAAGTCCTAGATTTTTCTGTAATCTTGGGCTCAGTTTGGAAAGTATGATAATGATCAGCATTTTTGCTTGTTTCTGTTTTCCTTGGATGTTAGAACCATTAACCAGCGGCTGTGCTTAGCCCAGCTGTTGTCATGGCAACCAGTGCTGATCGAGATCAGCCTACACATCTGTACATGCAGTTCAGGGTCTACTTTATTGCTCAATGTTCAGTTAATGAGTCAATAATTTTTGTCATTTACCCTTATGAACAATAAATGGACTGGCCTATATTGACAGAAGGATGAGTCTATTAACTTGAAAGGGTGAAGCAGTTGTTCTATAATAAAAGTTGTGTTTTTTAGGAGATAACAACATTGGACTTTCACCCACATCATCAGATTCTAGCGTCTGGCAGTAAAGATTTCAGTGTCCGCTTCTTCGAGTACTCCAAACCATCAGTGAAGAAAGCTTACAAAAGTATACAGGTACCACTTTTAGTAGTAGTCTATGGGAGCCAGTTAAGCTTATCTTTATATATCTCTTCAGCTGATAAGCCTTGTTCAACCATTTACCGTCATATACATACCTTTATGAAATGGGCGGACAGTGTAGATCCAGATCAGCCAGCACATTCATGCTGTCTGATCAGGATCTGCACTGTTCGCTTTTTTTATTTATTAGCTTATTTCTGGCCAAAAGGTGACAAGTGCAGATCCTGATCAGACGGCACGAATGTGCCGGCTGATCTGGATCTACACTGGTTGCAAATGCATAAAAATGCATATTTATGGAGGAAAGGGTTAATCTGTTGGGTTGCTTGTTGTACATTTCCTTGACAGATGCAGTGAAACTCCATGTAAAGACCAACCTGAAATTAAAACAACAAAATCCTTAACTTAAGAACCACTTTTATCATTCATTTTTACACTTGTCCACCCCAAAATATAGAGCACCCATCTACTAACACTTCTTTTGCCAAAAACAGCTCTTGTAGAAATGAAAAAGCTTTCATATCTAAATAGATTACTGACCACTTTCGAACTTATGTACTATGACTGGACCTTACCTGGCATGCAGTCCAATGTTCTGATCGTTGAACCTTGAAATTTTTCAAAGTTTAACATATCACCATTTTTAAAAAAAATTTTACTTACTAATGCTGAACAAATATTAGATCTTCAGGGAGGGTAGGGTGGAAGGCTTTTAACTTAAGATATTTTTTAAACTCTTACTGTATTTAAAAGAACCAAAATACATGACTTTTGTGCATTTAACAAGGAGTTAAAAGGCTCTGAGCATGTTAAGTTTTAAAATAAAGGTGTAAAAATTGTTTTCGCCACAAGCTTTAAGCCTTAAAGTTGAAAGAACACAATGATCTTTTTGTATGCATGTCCCTATTTGGCACCATACATTTTTGAACGATGTTTGAAATGAATAGATTTTAGAAAGGCTGATTAAAAGCAAGAAAACACTTCTGCAGATTGAAGTCAGTTCTTCGGTTAATTTTTTGTTTCCCATTGGCACCTGAATGTTTCTCAAAGTATTGCTTTGTGTTGATTTGCAGGAAGCTGCAGAAGTGAGAACACTGTCGTTCCATCCTGGCGGAGATTTCATTCTAGTCGGCACCAATCACCCTACATGTAGGTCTAACATGTGTACTTTAAGGTTTGAATCAATACTTAAATGTGGTCCTCAGGGTCTGGAAAAACATATGGGTACAGTGTGTCAAGTCTATAATAATTGATAGATCAGGTTTGTAACAGAGACTTAATTAAGCAAACATGGGTTTGAAATGAGGTTATACATTGTAGATGCACCTATATTCGGTGGCATGAAATGCTGTTGTTTTCTATTAAATAGTTTTTTTGTGAGTTCTTTAATTTGTTGTGTTCAGTTTTCTAAAATACTGTTTGTGTTTCTTTTTATTTTTGTGGCAGTTTTATTTTTGGATCCACATAAATAGTACCCACAATTATGAATGAATGCACAGTGTTTGTTTGTGTTGCTGTAGTGGTTCCTAAAAGACATTTTTTTAAAGTTTCTTTGGGCACATTTTTAGCTCACCTGAGCACTTGTGCTCATGGTGAGCTTTTAGGATCGCCCTGTGTCCGTCGTGCGTCATGCGTCGTCAATTTTTGCTTTAAACAACATCTCCTCTTAAACCCCTGGGCCAAAGTTGATGAAACTTGCCACGGATGTTCCTTGCATGAAGCTCTTCCAAAGTTGTTCAAAGAAATCAATTCCATGCAGAACTCTGGTTGCCATGGCAACCGAAAGGAAAAACTTTAAAAATCTTCTTTTCTGAAACCACAAGGCCTAGAGCTTAGATATTTGGCATTTAGCACCCTCTAGTTGAACTCTACAAAGATTGTTCAAATTATTTCCCTGGGGTCGAAATTGGCCCCGCCCCAGGGGTCACTTCATTTTATATAGACTTATATAGGAAAAACTTTAAAAATCTTCTTGTCTGAAACCACAAGGCCTAGAGCTTAGATATTTGGCATTTAGCATCCTCTAGTGGAACTCTACAAATATTGTTCAAATTATTTCCCTGGGGTCAAAATTGGCCCCGCCCCAGGGGTCACTTCATTTTATATAGACTTATATAGGAAAAACTTTAAAAATCTTCTTGACTGAAACCACAAGGCCTAGAGCTTAGATATTTGGCATTTAGCACCCTCTAGTGGAACTCTACAAATATTGTTCAAATTATTTCCCTGGGGTCAAAATTGGCCCCGCCCCAGGGGTCACTTCATTTTATATAGACTTATATAGGAAAAACTTTAAAAAATCTTCTTGTCTGAAACCACAAGGCCTAGAGCTTAGATATTTGGCATTTAGCATCCTTTAGTGGAACTCTACAAAGATTGTTAAAATTATTTCCCTGGGGTCAAAATTGGCCCCGCCCCAGGGGTCACTTCACTTATATAGGAAATCTTTAAAAAGCTTCTTCTCACAAACCACAATGTGTACAGCTTAGATATTTTGTAAGTAGCATTGTCTAATAGATGTCTACTAAATTTGTTCAAATTATGTTCCCTGGGCCAAAATCTGCCAGGCCCTAGGGTTCTCTTGGTTTACATATAGTTATATAGGAAAAACATGAAAAATCATTTTTCTCCAAAACTAATAGGACTAGATCTCAGATATTTGGTGCTGAGTATTGTGTATCAACTTTGTTTAAAAGTTGGCCCTGGGGTCAAAATTGTCCCCGCCCCAGGGGGCCCTTAATATGTGAAAAAGGCAAACTTTAAAAATCTTTCTACTTGAAACCTCAATGGCTAAAGCTTAGATATTTGGTATGTAGCATTGTCTAGTGGATGTCTACCAAGTTTGTTCAAATTATGTCCCCTGGGCTGAAATTGGCGACGCCCCAGGGTTCTCTTAGTTTACATTGATTTATATAGGAAAAGATGAAAAATCATTTTTCTCGGAAACTAATAGGACTAGGCCTTAGATATTTGGTGTTGAATATTGTGAAGAGACCCTTTACCAACATTGTTTAAATGTTGGCCCTTTTGTCAATATTGGCCCTGCCCCAGGGGCCCTTAATATGTAAAAAAGGCAATTTTTAAAAATCTTCTTACTGGAAACCTCAGTGCCTTAAGCTTAGATATTTGGTATGTAGCATTGTCTAGTGGATATCTACCAAGTTTGTTCAAATTATGTCCCCTGGCCAAATTTGGCCACGCCCCAGGGTTCTCTTAGTTTACATTGATTTATATAGGAAAACATAAATAATCATTTTTCTCTGAAACTACTGCGACTAGACCTTAGATATTTCGTGCTGAGTATTGTGAAGAGACCCTTTACCAGCATTATTTAAATGTAGGCCCTGGGGTAAAGCTGAGAGTACTTGTACTCAGGTGAGCGATATAGGGCCATGATGGCCCTCTTGTAAGGTGATGTGAACTATTTTGCCGGTGTATTTTCAGTGCGGCTGTATGATGTGAACACATTTCAGTGTTTTGTGGGACGGAATCCGAATGACCAACATACTGCAGCTGTAACTTGTGTATGTATGAGCAGTTTTCAATCTCAGTATGAGAGCATGTCCAAAAGATACAGTGCAACCATTTGAAATACAAGACATTGTCGGCATTTATATATTAAAAATGAATGTGGAGTTGTGTTATTTAAAGATGTTTTCCAGAAATTTGCTTTCAGTCTGTTTCAAGTTCAGATACCATCTTGAAGCAGTGTGAAATTTTAAAAAATTAACTATTAAGTTTACAGGTTGTTATTGCATAAAGTTACCTGGAATTAAAATCTCTATTATTGAACAAAGGTAATTTGGCAATGTTTACATTTGCGTGTTAACGTTGGTGTTACACATATATAATGAATTAAATTTTTTATCCTTGTTTGATACAAAGTGTGAAGCACCCAACCACCTGTCCCATTAGCCGTGTGGTCTAAGACGCAGTCATTTGAAATGAAATGGTAGAAACACTGTTATAGTTGTAGGTTCAAAACATTATTTTTCTTCATTCTTTTTTTTTAAACAAAAAATATTTCCATGATAAAAAAACTGAAGCAAAATACATAAAATATTTTGAAATAACTGCAATTAAACTTAAAGAAATATAAACCTAAAATGTTACCTTAATAGCCGTGTATCAGTGTGAATTGAAGCCATGTCAAAAAAAGGTTAGGACTATGCCAGACAGATGCGTAAACAACTGCGCTATCAAGGCGATATTTATAAATTGGCAAAATAGTACTTTTAACGCGTAAGTTTGTCTTAATCCATGTTTACATTCTATTAATAATTGTAAACATCGCCAATTTAGCTTGGTCAACCTATAGTTAATGCCCATTATCCCAGAAACAGGAAAAAATGACTTAAACAAATGGAAAACCTGAGCTACCCCTGAAGTTTGCTAAACCTACAAATAAGTGTGTTAAACCATGTTATTGTGTTTAATAATAATTAAAAAAAAGAAAGAAACATAAACCTTTACTCTTTTGTTTTATTTCTTTAATCACATGTGCTGCCAATAAAGATCCATCAAGTTATAAAACTGATATGGAGAGCATTACCAATCTCTGTAATCTGATTGGTTGCACAGTGAAACCTCGCTATAAAGATCTTCTTTGGGACTGGGAAAAAGTGTTTTTTATAATGGGATAACTCGTAATAATTGTCATTGAGATTTATATTTTTACAGGCAAAGTACAGCCCAAATGCCAATTTATACACAACATGTGCTAAAGATGGTCACGTCAAGATCTGGGATGCTGTGTCTGGGTTATGTATCAACACATTCACCAATGCTCATGATGGAGAAGAAGTCTGCTCTGTACAATTCACCAGAAATTCTAAGGTAATGGCTCACAAGCTTATTAACCCTTTCCTCCATATAAACGCCTTTATGGAGTAGGCGAACAGAGTAGAACCAGATCAGCTGGCAAGTATATGCCATCTGATCAGGATCTACACTGTTTGTTTTGAAATTCATTATATTATTTCCAACCAAAATGAAACCACTGTAGATCCAGATCAGATAGTACAGATGCACCAGTTGATCTGGATCTACACTGGTCACACATTAATGAGTCAAATTTGAATGATAGGTGTCAAAATAAATGTACCATCTTTCTAGATCAAAGATTATCCAGCAAGCAGAGTAGAGATTGAAGTTTTATTAGTAGTAATAATAATAATTCTCTGTGCTTAAGGTTGTAAAACTGAGCATGGTAACCAGTCTCAAATCTCAAGCATCTGATTGGCTGAAATGGCGACCTGTCGCCATTTCAGCCAATCAGATACTTGAGAATGGTTTACATGCTCAGTTTTATAACCTTCAGCCCTGGGGTTATGTGTGTGCAATCAAATGTTAATAGCTTTTGCTTTGCAGTTTACCTATGCATGAGCTGCCAAAAAAAGAAACATTTTTTTTATTAAGTTCATCAAGTTATGTAAAACATTTTCTTCTCAGATTGAAAATACTCTAGAGAATGATGTTCAAATACAATGTAAGTTAACGAATCATAAAGCAAACAGTGCAGTTCCACTTTGGTATCATAAGAATACCTGTCTTCACATACAATTACGTGTAACATCCAATTTACAACTGTTGAACCATCAGCATAACTTGTACATAAAAGCTTGTGATAGTTGCTTGTGGTGGAAAAACACTTTATTGTAAAGGATATTATGTATGCATGTTATCCATAGTGAACAATGTAGATCTAGATCAGCCAGCACATCCATGTACCATCTGATCAGGATCTACACTTTTCACTTTTTTATTTGTTATTTCTGACCAAGAAGTAAAAAGTATAGATCCTATCAGATGACACATATGTGCCCAGCTGATCTTGATCTACATAGCTCAAATTTCTGATAAAACTAGGGATGGCAATAAGTACTTGAGTACTCCACTGTTCTTTTCATGAAAGGTGTTTGAGCTTAACTTAACTTACTGTATAATCACTTTTCCTTTGTGTTATACAGTACATTTTGTCGAGCGGGAAGGATTCCCTGGTCAAGCTATGGGAACTGTCTACAAACAGATGTCTGATTGTATATACTGGTGCAGGTACCATGGGCAAACAAGAGCACAGAACCAAGGCTTGCTTCAATCATACAGAAGATTATGGTTTGTACATTGTAGTGATTTATTGTGATTGCTTGTTTAACCCTGTTCCTCAATAGATACACCTTTATTTCATGGGCGAACAGTTTAGATCCAGATCAGCAGGCACATCTGTGCCATCTGATCAGGATCTAAACTGTTCGCTTTTTGATTCGTTAGGTTCTTTCTGACCAAAATGCGACCAGTGCAGATCCTGATCAGATGGCACGGATGTTCCAGCTTATTTGGATCTACACTGGTCACACATGCGTAAAAATGCGTATATATGGAGGAAAGGGTTAAGCATAGCTGCTGTTACCATTTTCTGTTCTAGATTAAAAAATTATTGAAACAGAAATAAATTTCTCTTTTTGCTGATGTTACTGAACGTTTTGGAGTGTACAGCAATTACCTCACTGTCCTTGATTTTTCTGTCACACTTGGTTCCTAAAGTCTTCAGCTAACATTTCTTATCTGATTATTTTGTTACACAACTTTAAGGAACTTCAAAGCAAGTTCATTGTACATTTCAGAGAACTGGAAGATGTTTGTTTGCTATTTCAGTGTTGTTTCCAGATGAAAAAACTACCAGTCTTTGCTGCTGGGACTCAAGAAATGCTGAACGACAGCGGCTGTTATCTCTAGGTAAGAAATAAACTATTGCTTAACCCTTTCCTCCATATATACTCCTGTGACGGGGTGTTTATTTGATATATTACTGAAGTGTATCTATTTCAGTTTTAGGAAAGACCATGTGGTTGATTACTCTATTTGCTGCGAAATAGACTATTTCCAGCATTTATCTTTTTGTTCATTTCTTTTCGGTAATTATATTTTGCACAGGATAAAGTTCTCATGGCATGGGCAAACAGTTTAGATCTGTGCCATCTGATTTGGATCTAAACTGTTCGCTTTTTGATTTATTAGGTTATTTGTGACCAAAATGCGACCAGTGCAGATCCTGATCAGACGGCACGGATGTGATCTACACAGGTTGCACATGTGATAAAGTGCCAAGGTTATAAAGCTGAGCATGGAAACCAGTCTCAAATCTCAAGCATCTGATTGGCTGAAATGGCGACCAGTCGCCATTTCAGCCAATCAGATGCTTGAGATTTGAGACTGGTTTCCAAACTCAGTTTTATAACCTTCAGCCAAAATGTGTATAATATGGAGTGACGGGTTAAAATAAACAATAATTAATAATTTTGTTGCTTGAACAAAAGAGATGCTAAGTTGTAAACATTGTAACCTGTCTGTGTAGATCATTGTTATATTGTGACATTGTTGAAAGTTAATCACTTTAAAACGCACAGTAATTTTTCTGTGTAGATCATTGCTTCATTTGTTATATTATGAGATAGTTTAAAGCTCAAAGCTTCAAAGTCCCAGCTCAAAGCTTTAAACTAATGAAATTTTAGGTTCAAATATTGAGTTTTACATCAAATTTTTTATCAAAAACGTTTCATCTAAATTGTTATACCCTAATACCCGAAACAAAAGTTCTGTGGTGTTGATTCCATAGGCAGTGGCTATGTTGTTGTAGTTTTACCACTAACATGTTAACGGTACTGTTTCTATTTTAAACCATTTGGAGTTGTATATACTAGTGGAACAAAAAAAAAGATATAAGGAATTATACCAAAATCTAGTTAAATTGATAACATATGATATTTTATCTGAAACCTTTATACACAAATCACAGCTTATTCCACATTTGTCACCCCAGCTGACCCAGATCAACCTGTGCAATCTGATTGGGGTCTACACATTTGGCTGTACAGTTTATTCCTTTCAATACCTCAGAGCTCTAAACAAGTAGGTCAAACTAATAGCAAAATAAGCAGGTTTTTGGTTAACCCTTTCCTCCATATATATGATTTTTAATGTGTAGATCCAGATCAGCCAGCACATTGTGCATTATGATCTGGATCTACACTGGTTGTGTCTTGTTCAGAAATAACAAAAAGCAAAAAAAAGCAAACAGTGAAGATCCTGATTAGACAACATATATATACCAGCTGATCAGGATCTAAAATGTTTGCACATGCAACAAAGATTTATTTATGGAGTAAAGGTCAAATTTTAATAGCAAATAATTGGTTATCAGATATAAAATATTCACTTGTTTGTTATTCAGGTCATAATGGTTTGGTGCGATGTATCAACCACTCACCGACTGGACCAGCGTTTGTTACATGCAGTGATGACAACAGGGCAAGGTTCTGGTACAGAAAAGCTGACTCGGATTAGTGACCACCCATCTTTACAGTCGTCTAGTGTCTGTACATCACACACTTCTTGTATTAAGACAATTAATGAACAATTGTTAACCCTTTCCTACATAGACATACCTTTATTGCGTGGGCAAACAGTTTAAATCCAGATCAGCCGGCACATCTGTTCGTTTTTTGATTCCTTAAGTTGTTTCTGACCAAAACGCGACCAGTGAAGATCCTGATCAGAGCTATGGATGTGCCGGCTGATCTGGATCTACACTGGTTGCACATGTGTAAAAATGCATATTTATGGAGGAAAGGGTTTAAAGAAAGACGATTTTTAGGGTAATTCACAGAAGTTTTCTCCCAAGAATTTGTGGAAGGTTTATTGCTGGAAAAGTTTGTTTTTGTAATTTTGTGTACACCATCTTTTCAGCATAATACTTTATGTAAAATTATGGAAAAAAATGTAGAAATGATATAAAGAATACATGTTTCTTAGTTCAGAAGAGATGTTTTGTCCAACAAGGTCATTTAAACCCTTTCCTCCATAGAATCACCTTTTTTGCTTGGGAGAACAGTTTAGATCCAGATCAGCCAGCACATCTGTGTCCTCTGATCAGGATCTAAACAGTTCGCCTTTTGATTCGTTAGGTTAATTCTGACCAGAATGGGACCAGTGCAGATTCTGATCAGACGGCATGGATGTGCCGGCTGATCTGGATCTACACTGGTGGAATATGCGTAAAAATATGTATATATGGAGGAAAGGGATAAGAGTAAAAGGAATATCATGAAATCTTAACACAAAGACTTACATGAGTAAAAGAAAGAGTGTAATGTAAAACAAAGACTGAGAGAAATTTAACCCTCTACTGTATATGTACGCCTTTTATTGCATATGCAATCAGTGAAGATCCAGATCAGCCAATACATTTGTGACATCCGATCAGGATCTGCACTGTTCACTGTTTCGTCAGAAATAACCTGATGAACCAAAAAGCAAACAGTGCAGATCCTAATCATAAGTAAGACTTCCTACAAATTTTAGAGTTTTGAAAAATTACTTATGTTGTCTGTTTACCAGCAATCATTTTCCTCACGGTATGCCTTTAATCACAGTGCAAGTAGTGTAGATCCAAATTGGCCTGCACATCCTTGCAAACTTATAAGGATCTACCCTGTTTGTTTCTTAGTCAGAAATAACCAAATGAAGCTAAATCAAACACTGTAGACCTGATCAGACTGCACAGGGATATAAAGGCATATCGAGTAAAGGGTTAAAGGAATTGATTAAAGCCAAAATATTCAGAATGAATTTGTGAATAAGTTGCCAGAGGGAGGTATTATTCCCAGATAGATTAAATAAATTAAAATGTGGAACAGATTCTGATCTTTCTTCTGATTTAAGGTATTATGCCCCTCGATATTGTTTTGCCATAGACAAAAAAGAAAAATATAAGACATATTAGAAAAGTATTCTGCATTGTTTTGATTGGGTGGTGTGCGAAGGGCCATGTTTTTACATATAGAAAAGCCCTTGTTGAGCACAATTATTTGAGCTACATCAGATGTTACTCTAAAAATGTCAAAGTCAAAGCAGATGGCAGGAAACCTGGCACAAGTCAGCTAAATGACCAAATATATTTATTGCTTTTTGTGTTGCTCTTTTGAAGAAATGGCGATACATAGGGATCGCTTTGTCCATCCATCTGTCCGTCCGTCTGTCCATCACGAAAACTTAACATTGGCTATAACTTTGCCATTTCTTCCTGACACTTTCAAAATATTGCTGATGACAACACCCTTGTGATGATGTCAAATTCTCTAGGTCAAGGTCACATTTGATAGAGTTATGCCCCTTTTATGCTCTTGGATTTTGACACAATAAAAATTAATGTTGGCTATAACTTTGGCATTTCTCAATATTTCTTTATGAAACTTTCAAATTATATTGCTTATGATAACACACTTGTGATGATACCAAATTCTTCAGGTAAAGGTCACATTTGATGGAGTTATGCCCCTTTTTGTACTTGGATTTTGACATGAAAACTTAACGTTGGCTATAACTTTGCCATGTCTCAGTATTTCTTCATTAATCTTTCAAAGAATATTGCTTATGACAACATGATTGTGATGATACCAGATTCTTAAGATCAAGGTCACATTTTATGGATTATTCCCTTTTTGTACTTGGATTTTTACACCAAAAATCTTACTATTGACTATGACTTTGCCAATTCTTGATATTTCTTTATCCAACTTTCAAATTATATTGCTCATGCCAAGTTCTTTAGGTCAAGATGGAGTTATACCCCTTGTTATACTTGCATTTTTCTTTCGACACAGTACCAGAGGCTGACACAAGTGTTCATCTAGTTATTAATTTGTGTTCGGTTTTCATTTCTCATAAGTACATTTTGTAGAAAATATGTAACGGTATTTTTATAAAAATAATCATTGATTACACAGGATTATATAAGATGTGTGAAGTTAGAGGCCTAGCGGCCTGGCGGCGTGAAGTTAGCTGCCTGGCGGCGTGAAGTTAGCGGCCTGGCGGCGTGAAGTTAGCGGCCTGGCGGCGTGAAGTAAGCGGCCTAGCAGCGTGAAGATGGCTACCTTTATCACAATTTAGCCTGATTTTAAAAACGGATTGAAATATAATTATTTTTACAGCATATAATGTACATTCCAGGGGTTTATAAGCAAGTAATCAACATGATTTATCTTTTATTTTTTAAAATAAATTATTTAACAAAGTTCTAGCTTATCTGCAAAGACGACTTGGAATCTCTTTGTACATTTACTCTCATGTACTCTTTGTAAATGTACATTTCAGGGATGATTAAGTAAAATATCAACAAGAACTAGCTTTGATTTTTTAAGTTTTCAAAGCTTGGCGGCCTAAACTTAATACTGCTAGAGAAAATAAAACATTTATTGCTTGTAATGAACATAGGGCATTCTTTACAGATGGTTCTTATGATAATTATACTTCATGGACCTGTCAAGACCTTATCCAGGCGCTCACATTTTTATTGGATAATATTTATTTGAGATTTGGTACATCTATTTATAAACAAGTAATAGGCATTCCAATGGGTACTAATTGTGCACCCCTTGTTGCTGATCTGTTTTTATACTGTTATGAAAGAGATTTTATGTTATCTCTTTCTACCGAACATCAAGATGATATTATTACAGCTTTTAACAACACTTCGAGGTACCTTGATGATTTATTAAATATAGATAATAACCATTTTCCATCACTGGTTAATAAGATTTATCCTAAAGAACTACAACTTAATAAAGCGAACACTTCAGAAAAGCAAGCAAACTTCCTTGATTTAAATCTATCCATCGAAAATGGTTACGTCACTACTAAAATTTATGATAAAAGAGATGATTTTAATTTTAATATAGTAAATTTTCCGTTTCTAGACGGCGATGTTCCTCGTGCAACTTCTTACGGGGTTTATATCTCTCAGCTTGTTCGCTTTTCAAGAGCTTGCAATGATGTGAATGATTTCAATGAACGTAATCTTTGCATTACAGAAAAACTTTTAAAACAAGGTTATCGGTATCACAAATTAAGGAAAACCTTTTGCAAGTTTTATCGCCGATATCCAGATCTAATTCATAAATACAGCTGCAGTTTAAAATCACTATTGCAACAAGGAATTTCACAGCCAGTTTTTTATGGAGATTTAATTTATAAACTTAAGAAGATAAAAGGCGATAGTAATTTCTCCCAGTTATTCGTAAAAACCATCTGTAAATTTAAAAAGAAAGGTTACCAACATGATATTTTACAGCGCTCTGCAGGCCTGGTGATTAACCCATCTACAGTTGATCATTATGCTTACCTCTTTGGTTGCACGACGGTGGCAGGGGTGTAAGAGTTTATGAAGGTTTATGGGGAAATCTTTTCTTTAAAGAACCTAGAAGCTCGATTTGTTTCTTGTATCCCTGTCATCGTGTTCTTGCTGATTTTACTCCAGGTGCTCTGGTCTCGGAAAGATCATTGAGTACCCGCCCTTTGGCTTTACAATGCGATTAATTCTTATGTTTATATGTTTGTATGCTTTTGCATGCAACATTGTTGAGCTGATAGGTGGGTTGGAGTTATTTCACCAAGACAATTTGTACTTGTTTTGTGATACGAGAACCTGTTGGGGCAAGTGTGAGGTTGGTGCACCCTAGAACCTGGTTTAAACCCCCAGTGGCAATTTATTTTGCCACTGACCGTTCCAAGGCGGTATCCCCTAAGGTTCTCTTCTTCGTTAATTGTTTGTGGCGTCCTATTTTAATTGACATACGTATATAAAACATGCGCTCTCTCTCTTCCTCTCTTCTTTTTCGCTGCGTGGGGAGGCTGTGTATTTTGAGTGTGGCGATTCCTGATATGCATATATTACTTTTTTAAGATAAACATAAATTATGATAAATATTAAGTTTAGGCCGCTAGGCCGCCAGGCTTCGAAAACTTAAAAAAAACAAAGCTAGTTCTTGTTGATATTTTACTTAATCATCCCAGAAATGTACATTGCATGCTGTAAAAATCGAATTCAAGCCGTTATTAAGATAAACATAAATTATGATAAATACTAAGTTTAGGCCGCTATGCCGCCAGGCCGCTAACTTCACGCCGCCAGGCCGCTAACTTCACGCTGCCTGGCCGCTAGGCCGCTAACTTCACACATCTGATTATATATGCCAGTTCAATATTCGCTCGAATAAAGAAATTTGCCCCCACTCCCCCCAAAAAAATTCTTATTCAAATTCGACTAAGGAACTTTAGTCTTTGCTAGAAACTTTAAAAACTTTTGAGGACTAAAATCATTCCATATTTTAGTTATCTCCCTTTGTTTCTTAATTTTCAGAGTTAATTTAACTATATGTGCTTTGGTTTTGACCTCTTGACAATACCGTCGGGTTCTCGGCATTGTCCGTCATTCCACCAACGATGTAGACTTGCGTAGGTCTGTGTATATTGCTGCTGTTGGTTCAACATGCTACACAACCTACACAGCCCTGCGTGAACCATTTCTTTTTCCGTGATCACTTGATACTGATCCTTCGTTCTCAGATATGCCAAATAGATGTCTTCGTCTGAACCTAGTGTTGTTAAATACTGCGCTAGTTCTTTGGCGGAGACAAAGTCTCTGGCGTCTATATAAGATCCTGTTGGAAGGAACTTCGAGTAGTCACATCCGCCCCTCACAACCGGAACAATGTCATGCATAAACCACTGAAATACCTTTTCTGTTATATAATCATTACAAAGAGAGTTTTCGAAGGCTAGGTAAAACTTGTACTGTTTAGACATTGTATTCATTAGATTATTTGTCCATGGTAACGTCTTGTTGTTACACTCGCCAAACTGTTCAATATGTGCGAACTTTTTCATCTCTTCCACATATGTCTCCCTTTGTGACTGAGTTTTGCAGTGACTCACTATCCAAAATATTCCGCCTTGTTTTGATCGGTATATATTGGAATAATTCTTTGCTTGGAAACCAATAACTTCATTCCTTTGTATCGTTCTATGCACTGGCAATTTAGAAGTCTCAATGTTTTCTAACTGGGATAAAAACATATGTTTGTTTTGTTCTTTACTTATAATGGCCCCATAAGACATAAGTATATCTGAATCAGTTCTGTAAGTCATTGTCCAGTTAAAGAAATCTTGAAAAGGATGCGAGGACAGGTTGGTGAACTGGACGTACGCCGGAGGTTCATTATTAAGAAACACATAAACTTGCCCTTTTGACCTACTTGGAAGTGTTGCGGGTATGTTATTTCCCTGAAACACCACTGCATCCGCATCAATAGTAGAGTTTGTCAACACAAAGTCGGAATAAAATTCACAGTTTCTAAAAGAACACGATTCTGTCACTAAACTGTTTATAATTGGTCTGAGCCGAACCTGGCGAGGCGAATAGAATACAGTTATGTACTTCTTTCGAAACGCCAATACATCTGTGTTAGCGTTCAGACGTGGG
Organism: Corbicula japonica; assembly: GCA_038501625.1. Classification (NCBI taxonomy): domain Eukaryota; kingdom Metazoa; phylum Mollusca; class Bivalvia; order Venerida; family Cyrenidae; genus Corbicula; species Corbicula japonica. The sequence goes on from JAZAYU010000824.1 coordinate 126,758, forward strand.
GCTATTCGCTGTCTTTCTCGCTTGGCCGTCGAAGCACCAGGAACATGTAGCTCATTATCTAATGTCATATTCATTCCGTGAACATCTCTTCCGTTTAACGTGTTCAGAGGAGAATGTTGAATATTGTTTGTGATTTTTATATTGTGGTTTCTGTAGAGTTGACACATCTCTATTAAAGAATAAATAAATATGAGCAAAATCCATTTATGCCATTTTATAAATACCTTTAATGTTTTCAAGTTCATGTTTGTGCAACGCGAGGCATGTAGTTTTGCCGACAACGAACTAATGTTTTATTAAATGTTCCGGATAAAATGCTTATGTTACTTTTAACATGGTAATTTGTAATGTCTACAGATTATGTATATTTTACACTGTTTAAAATAACGAAAGGATCGCTCGATTCTTTTCTCAAATATAAAGTGGTTAACTATGCCAGATAAGAAAAACGCCGTATTAAAAACGTGTCTGCAATTTCTGATTTCGAAGAATAATGCATTAGCAATAAAATCCATCAGAGGATGTGTTTACTTTAAAATTTCAAACCTCCTTATTTAACACTTGTTTTATTAGTTTATTATTACGTTTGATAGTGGTTTACTTTAATTTCGTAATCTTCTCTAGAGGAATAGAGAGATAACATGTTATCTTCGATATAATGGAATGGTTTTGTTTCGAAGTCACCATCTCATTACATGTAATACTTTGAATTTCGGTTTTAAAGTCACAATTCTTGCAAGGATTATATTTTCTGATCTTTATTAAACTAACCCATGAACACAAACCTGACCTGCCCCAAACTGCAAGTAAAACTAATAGACAAGAAAACCGTATATAATTGGCGTAAGCCGAACTTGGCGAGGTGAATATAATACTATTTTGTACATTATTTCTCAATTTTTAGGGACTAAGCGTGAAACTTTGAGAAGTCACAAAGCTGGGGAAATAATTTATAGGAATTAAAATTACCGTACATTAATAAAAGTAACAGAGACAATCAAATGTTTACACGTTGAAAATGCTAAACATTAAACGTTCTCATCAGCAATTGTGAAGTGATCCCTTGATTTGTTTGAGCAGTGTAAATTACAAGCTGTTGACGCTTGCAACATATGGACAAATCAGCTAGAAGTACTTGTATTACTGTAATGAGACAAATCCTAAAGCAATGGGATGGATTAAGCAATATCAGTACACTCAAATCTACGCCATCAGGATAAATAAAATCGAGTTCGCCATTCAAAATGTTTATTTGAGGGAGCGGGCGTGGTTTTTGCGGAAGCGTGCGAGGTTTTATGTTAAGCAGAAGTGAGTGACCTTGACCTTGAAAATAAAGATATTTTCTACCAATGGAACTTTTGAGAATTTTTTATTTTTGACCACTAGAATAGTTGTAGATGATGAATTTATATATTTCGTTTTTGTTCTAATATTTTCCAAGTTTTCCTATTTTTGGGTAGATTGACTAGACTACATGCTACAATCTTATATTTCATAAGTCTGCTACGTTGTAAACTTCTGTTCACGAGTACATTAAACAACGTACAAGTGGCATTTCCTCGGCACAAGTCGACCACCAGATTTCAATGTCAACAAAATTACACAGGGTCTTGTATGCAGATCGAGAATAAATGTTCATGCGTCTCGCAATTGTTTCTTAGCCCTGACAGTGTCATCTATGCTATAGTAGCGCATAGTGTACTTTGCTCATCATCACATAGAGGGAGACTGTATTGCGTTGACTATGTGGTATTGTCAATTTGTCAATTATCTGCCCTTCTTATCAGTAGTCAGACTATCCGAGATTAACGTTATTGGGTTATACCATCATCAATTAAAATAAGAAACGAATTTGGCCCAAATATTCGAGATTCGTACACATTTTCAATATTAAAATACAATGTAAATAAACTTTTCTATTCCTGACTGGTTTCCGTTTTTCAAAACTAGCGAGCGAATTCCGTCAATATCCCATTCTGTAATAGGATATATAGGAATTCCTTATAAATATTTTTAAAGAAAAAAGTAAATTTACGGGGAATTTGATCTGGATATTTTGAACATTTTTATGGTCGGTAATCAAATTGTTACGATATAATGTTCAATCGGAAAGCACGTGAAGATCGATTCACCACTTGCTAGATACATTTTGACGCAAAATTATGCAAGTAGAAAATCCCTTTTACACTGGGGGCTAACGCGTGTAACAGCAAAGTGTTGTGCATCGACAGCTAGTGTATGTTTCTGAACAGAAATTTGTTTATGAAACGTCCCGCTAGTAAGACCTACACCTGACTTGTTTCTGTATGAATAAAATTAATATAGAAAACATGACAAAGAGGTGACTCAAACATCGAACAGAAATCAAGGTGTGTAATGTATGGTTTATTGTAAGTTTTTCAAAACATTTAATGCTTGTCAATGATTGATTTCATCTGAAATTGCGATGATTTTGCCAAATATTACATAAATGTATTCATATTACATATAAAATATTATTCAATTGCATTTTTTGTTTAATTTCTTATTTAAGTGACCATTAGCATTAGTTTCAAGAACCAAACCATTTACTTATCATTTGTTAACTAATAATAATTAAAGTGTTTCTATGCCTCGGCAAAAGTAAAATAATGTGTACGTGTCTATCCGAAATCAATAAAAGTGTGTGTGTTTCTATTCGACAGTGTGTGCGTTAATCATTGAAGACTGTTTTCGGTTTGTTTGGACACGTAAAAGCGAAGATGCGGTAATTTTAACATTTGATTCTGGTAAATCATTAATAAATACATCACCGGATGTTTCCTATTCGAGAATGTCAGACAATCTCTGACACAAAGTAGTCACCACTTTTTGCTTTGTGGGGAATAGGATGGCTAATATGGCCTGAAAGGGACATGTTAAGTAAAACACAAGGTTTTACTGACGCAATGAAAGCAAATTTATGTCTATATATAAGGTTCTTAATATGGAAATACGCCCTGCTTATAACATGACATATGTAAACATATAATTGAATAACAACGGGTCACCGGTTTCTAGGTGTTAATTAATGAACGACCTATACTTTTCTTTCTGATAACAGACAGTACAAACACATAGCTTTAAAAGCATGTAAGTTCATCAGGAAAAAAAATGGAAGGAATTATACATTAAAAAGAATGTTCGAAACTTCTGTTGCATACATGTTGTACATCAGTGTTAATTATTAATGCTACACTTCCGACACCCTTCGGCGCCGGCTTGAGCAGAAAGTTATTTAATGTGCATTAAATATACAAAATGACCCATACTCCACATAACAACTACTTAATGAATGCGCATTATTTTTTGCAGGACTAAAACAATAACGATAATGCCAAGCAAAGCCCAGACCGAGTGTGGAAAATGCCGTTTGTGGCAGCGAGACACACAGGAATTATAAGTGAAAAGTCTGCATAATTATACTCATCTCGATCGCGAGAATAACCATTTGAGAACGTTTTTTGAGTTTATTAGCTGAATGCTGTTGATATATTCACATACGTATTTCTTTTTAAGTTTTAATACTGGTGCAAATCCTGTCTACCCAGGGGCCGTGGTCATGTAACATCTTAAGCGAATCTTAAAATAATTGCACTCGAGTTTAAATACCTACCTAGACATATTTCAAATATATTTTATATATCAATCTATTCATCTCAGTAGACCATGCAACATATAAACATATAAATGTATTAAGGTTTATACATGTATATACTATAATTATAAATGTATCATATTTTGCAATCAAATCTATTTATACAAAAAGATAAAAGTTAATGAAGTTCTTTTTATAACGTCAACGTTTCTCTTTTTTCTGAATACTGTCCCATGACTACAAGAATGGCTTATGAAAAAAACTTTATTTCTTTTTCATGTATTTAGCAATGATGATGCGTAGTGCAAAAAAGTTAAACGTACAACCTTTTAAAATATAACAGTGCACAGTGCAGTGTATACAGATAAACCCGTCACACTATGGCAGCGTTCTTACGACGATTCTATGGCGTTCAAGAACGCCGAGTTCCGCGCAGTACGAAGCACTGCCGCAGCAACGAACACAGTGGGTAAACCAACTGTATCCCACGCGGATGTTGCGAGCTGATGGCCATTGCGGTACTGTTCATGAACACACATGACAGTCAATAATTGTGTATTTGATGGTTTAAATCGTGAGAACGGTAAGTGATTTATATATATATTACCACTTAAGAAAATATTGTTTGTTTATCGCAGTCTGTTTTCATCTGTTTTAGTGTGCTTTTCTTAAAATCTTGCGAAATCACGGACCCAGAACAAGCAGAACACATCATTGCCCATGCAAAACATTCTTTTTCCCCAAGTAGTACGTGGAAAACTGTATAGTTATTATTATCAAATCATTGTTTAACACATTGGTTTGAAACGAACATATGCATACCTATGAAACGGAATACACAATAGCCGAACTTGCATAAAGTCTGGACAAGGTGTTGCACAATGACTGTATGCCTTATTGTCACCTTACTGTATGCATTACTGCGAGATTCTATATCAACTCTGTATGCCTTATTGAAAGTTTTCGTTGCGATTTCTGTATCAATTATTGTGAGTCAACATAATGATTATAAGTTATCTAATTGTATTTAACTAGTCTAGGGCTTGGATTTAACAATTTGTAGGCCCTTATATTCAAACCGGTGATTTAATTAAAGACAATGTTAATATATGCACTGGTATTCTTCCATGTTGATCTGGAAAGAAATACATGGACTGTAAAATGTCTCTTGAGATTACCTTTCTTGTCTGTGGTGTAAGAACATATATCACACGTTTAAAATCTTGTTTAGTACTAACTGTGACTTCACAACTGATGTCTTCAAAATTGTTATTTTCGTCTACAGGGTCTTCATGATATATTGGCGTGAAGCTTAGGTCTAAGGGTTCCGAAGAACCTTTCACTGGATAACTTTCAAGCACTGTTCCATGAAATGTTTCATCAACCCCATGTATTTCGTAAGACATATCGAGATCCATATCGAGATCCATCACCTAAAAAGAAAAACTAAACAGTTAAGATATAAACAGGTGAAGTCATAAAGAGCTTATATATAGCTTTTTAAACTTGATTGAAAAAGTATGTTATGGTGTTTTGCACATACAGAAAGATACGCATTTGTAAATGCAGGAAAATGCCTTTTTTAAACCCACAATTAATGGCGTAATGGTCCTACGGCAATACAGGTCATGTTTAAGGTCCGCTGAGACGGTTGCAATACATAAGCTATAACAGTTATCTCTACATGATCCTTTAAAAATTACTTCTTTACGATTGTGTACCTTCAAAACAGATGAAATCAAATAATACTGCTCACAGAAATGATACAGATTTCATCAAATCACCAAACTTTCCTCACAATAATTGATACACAATGCTCGCAAGTAAGATACAAATGATTACTTTTATTTATGCAATAAGGCATACAGTACGAAAACGACACATGTGCAACATTTAGTATTATTTCTTCGTAACAATCGGTAGTTCTGTTTTAGGAGGTTAACTAATTGCAAGTTAACATACTTAGCATTATCTTGTTTGCAGGAAGTATTGCCTTTTTTGACGCATTATTGGCGAAACAAAGCATTTACACACGACAATGGCATATATTGCTAATTCCAGTCAGTGATTATCCCTGATTATCCGAAAATAATGGTCGAGTTGGGATAAACAGATATACAGAAATGCTACAAATGTTGTCAGTGTTAAAATAAACAAAAGTCACTTACAGTATTTACGATTTATATGGCCAATATCGAGTTTTAAACCCGGCATATGCACGACGGAGTGATGTCGAAATGCTAATCAGCTCATCAACAGCCGCTAGAGATACAGTTTGGTTTACCCAGAGTGACGAAGTGGTATCGCCAGTAGAAACAAATGCCGTCGCTAGTCGTTCTGAAAAAAGCGCAGTGGGGTCGCCGTAGCAACGCAGTAAGATCTACTTCAACGACATAGGAGTCTATGGGCGCGCACAGAGGTCGCAGTGCGAACGCTGTGGTTGTAAGTGGCGCTTGTACGGAGAGTTAATGGCAATGTCAGAGACGTCACTGCGTCTATACGGCGCTATTATAGAGTGTTATTTATTTTATAAAGATCTTACAACGACTACATGCTCCCTGTGCGCTTCTACCGCTTTCATCGTCGTTTGCATGAAAAAGACGAACACAATTATATACATTTATAAGATTTGCTAATAAACACTCATTTCACTATGGCTATTTACGCCAGCAAGCCTGGCTACTGCTTGCCGATATAAAAGTCCAGCAGATAAATTGTGCATATCAATCCGGGACAACAACGGAGGGCCCATATGCATAGATTCAACTGTTCTAGAACAAAGAAATAATTGATGAAGATGTGTCTATTCGCTTCCTTTTATAGGAATAGCAAACGAACGTCTACAGCATGCCGTCAGCGCAGTGTGAGCGCCGTGAAAGTGCCAGTGCACGCAGTGCAAGCGCCACAAGAGCACAGAAAATAGCCAACAATAAATCCTTAGGAATGCGATAGAACACAATGGGAGCTCCGTAGTAAAGCCTCGGTCGCTGTGTGGACGATTGATATCTCCATCTTCACGAAAAATAAAAAATAAATCTTGCTATCTCATGGCCGCAGTCTTGAAAATTAAACAACACCGTGTCAACGCAGTGGAAACGCGGTATAGTGTGACACGGTCTTTAGATTATATTAATAAAAGTTTACACATGAGTAATCTTTAGGTAAACGGTATATTATTTTTGCAATATCTGACATTGTTTTCCACTGCCGATGAGCTTCCCAGTTAATTCACCAAATCATAGATCATTGATTTTTGTCGCCAAATCACGACCAGGTACTTTAAATGTTCTTTCTTTATATCCTATTTTTGACGAAGAGACTGTCTCATAGATGTACGACAAATATTCCTCTGGGTGGACCACTGCACTTTGACTTGACTCATCATGTTTCACCGCTAAATGAAACGCAGAAGTATTGACATACAGCATGGTCTATTCCCTGAAAACTAAAAAATGATTTCGTTGATTAACACACGCATAAAATTTTACTTCGTTGAACATCATACACAGTCTCTGTGCAACACGCACACGCCATTTAATGCTGAAAAAAAACAGCCTTACGGGTGGTTTTTAATCAGAAACACAGAAGCAATAAGCGTATAATTATCATATCACATCATTTATACACTAAATTATAATTTTTATACATGTAATTAGTATTATCTTTGTGAAATTAATATAAAGGTTACTTTGTGCAGGAAACCTTAAAAATAAACTAGACATTATCTAAACTTAAACACTATGAATAACAACAAGAGGTGTCAGTTTATATAAAATAACATTTACCATCATTACTGGATCTCCATTGGAAGTAAAAGTAGTCCAAAATTCACAAAAATGAAACAAGCACGTGATAAATGTCGTCGTAATGTAAACAGTTTTTCGATGTACAACGAACACGCACTGTCGTTGAGCAACTCTTGTCGTCACACGCGTTGGCCCCCAGTGATTTAATGTGTCCTATGTGCTGTATTAAACATGCAAATTCCCACTTAGGGTAAACATATACAAGCAATTGGTATGCTGCGCATTGGAACGCTTAAATGCGATTTTGCCTGGCGATTCCACGCGGTAATGTATCCACTTCTTTCACATATGGCGGACCGATACCGATTAACAGGAAGCGTAAGGGACCACTTGTTACCAAATAGACAGCGTCGTCCATATTCGGGTGACACACCCCGCACAGCGATTAAAAGACAGACACAGGTAGTTGCTTTTGCCATTTGCTTAAAAGCTGCTTTCGTTTTTAGACTTAAAAAATAGTTATTCAGTATTGCTTCCCAGGGCGGATACATCAGATACTGGCTTGTGATTTCCAGTTTGGCAGCCAAAGGGTCTTGACACAGGAACCTGAATTTCTTTCAATAAACGCCCCGATCCCACTTATATGGCGTTTGAACCTATGTACATATAATATAGTTTATTATATATGTATATAGGGTCAAACGTCATATATGTGGGATCGGGGTGATTATTGAAAGAAATTCAGGTTCCTGTGGTCTTGATGAAGTGATGTTAGGTGCGCTAAATATTTTAATTAATGAGACTCTGAAACGGTTTGACTGGAGCATTTTTTTCGTCTGAGCTGAGCATGCAAACGTAAATACTGCCATATGCTCTTTCATTTCTCCAGTTAAATCTAGTGATAATGAGTATTTTAATATCTAAAATCAAATTCTGAACGTTTAGCCAGTTTATGCTATTAATAGAGTGAGGCCGGTATTCCATAGTTCCGTGATGCGTATTCCGTGTCCGTGTCCGCTTCCGCGTCCGTTTTCGCGATTATTCACTCTTACACAATCGGCTCATTACATTCACCTCTGTTATAGGCTGGGACTACTTTCAACTACTTTTACTTTAACAAAAAAAAATAGTTCACCAATTACATTTAAAATTGCTTGGGTTTCTTTGGTTTGAATAAAAGATAGTGAAGGTTTCTGTCATTTGTTTATCCACAAGCTTTCATATTCATAACAATGACTGTATAAAATAAGGCTGTCAAGTTATATCAAAACTCTTAGCATTGAGCCTTTCGCAGAGATGTAAAGTGAGTGTAAGGAACGACAACTCTGCAAAGGAGATTGTTTTCACTCACCAAAGATATCGCTGGGTATATTCCATACCTCCGTGTCCGTTCCGCGTCGGACGGACACGGAGGTATGGAATATACCCAACGATATATTTGGTGAGTGAAAAATCGCGGACACGGACGCGGACACGGACAAGGATCACGCATCATGGAACTATGGAATACCGGCCTTAGAAGTGAAGGCCGTAAGCTTGTCCAGTTGCGGGCTGAATTGAGACTGTGTGTACACTCGTACTAGTACGAGTTTGATGTTTTGTCAGAAGTGAACGTAGTACGCACATAGCACAAGTTTACACTTATTTAAACATCTTAATTTATAGCTGGGGGGTAATGAAATAAAAATAAGAAAACCTTATCTGTACCTTGACCAGCCAGGTTAAATCATCATCTTCACCTAGTATTATTGTTTGTCCGTTGCTTTCTAATGAAATCGGAAACTTCCACGGGAGCAATAGTTACCGCCGACGTTTGTAATTTTATTACTACAGGTTTATTGTAAGTAATTATGTATGACCGACATAATATAATTGACAAAGCTAAACAACGATTTACAGCGGAAACGAAACGGATACTTATGACAATGACACATATTTTAATTCAATCTCCTTCGCAGAGTTGTCATTCCTTACACTCACTTAACATCTCTGCGGAAGGCTCAATGTCAAGATTTTTGACAAAACCCGGAAGGCTTATTCTATACAGTCACAATTATGAATTTGAAAGCTTGTGGTAAAACAAATACAGAAATCTTCACTATCTTACATTAAAACCGACGAAACCCAAACAATTTTAAATGTAAATGGTGAAATTTTTTTTAGTTAAAGTAAAAGTCGTTGAAAAGTAGTCCCAGCCTTTAACAGAGGTGAATGTTATGAGCCAATAGTGTAAGAGAGTGATTAAAATGATGATGAAAAACACTTTTACACAAGGCTGATTGTATATTATAGACGAATGTCGTAAATGACATACACTGATATATATATTTTATAGATTTATAGTATTTTCTTGTATTCTAAATTTATCGTTTTATTACGAACGAGTAGAAATAATGCTAGCGTTATAGTATCAGTGTCTTTTGCTTTCAATGAATGAATATGTTAAGCTCGATTTCAGCCAACCAGATCCTTGAGATTTAAGACTGGTTTCCATTCTCAGTTTTATAATCTTGAGGCAAGATAATTTTATTTTTGGACTGCAACTAACAACCAATCAAACGTATTGTAACTAAAATGTAATGAAACTACCGATATTTTAACCAATCCTTAGTAAGTGCTTTTCCCGCGAATTTATCTGGAGCTTGTGTCATAATCGCGTCATAATCGTGTCTTATGATGTCACTTAAAGCCCCAGCCCTAAACTTAAGTAAGAATATACTATTGAAAAATCATATTTGTCCATATAGACTCCATTATATAAACTCTCTAACAGAACACAAAAGGTCCGATCGAATTCTTTCTTATAGACGGGATTTTCAATGATATTGTTAAATTATAGTTAACGAACTTTTAAGAAGCTAAATATAACGAAGCTATATTTAGCACCGACGACGAGACCATTTTATGCGCGATCCCGATTTCTGTGACGTTTCGGAAATCCTACTTTCGCTTTTAGTCGCGCGGACCAAATTTATTTTAGTAAATTAAAATTTAATAGCCCGAACTAATGCTGCAAATTTCTGCCTATAGTTCCAAATTCATGTAATATTTCATACAAGAGCGGGTTAAATTGAAGTTATACCGCTTTAAGGCCAAAAATCAACATTTCTCTAATTAAGTGAAGAATAGTTATCCAGCAATTGATCTGTCTGGCATGTTAAGTATGCTAAAATACTGATTAAAGGCTTATGCGACTTACTTGATTACATTATGATGTTTGTTTTGTCTGATCGGGATATACAGTCGCTTCTAGATATATGAGGTTATGATAATGCTGAAAAATGATAAACACTGGTTGTAAACGAAATATTATCCGTTTCCATGGTTTTTTATTTCCATCCAGATGTATAGTGAAGAATGTCTGCATTCGAATGTTTTGACGTGGTTGAAAAAAAACAACATTAAGGTAGATCTAATTTGTCAGCTAAATTGTTCCTAAAATTTTGAGGTGTCAAAATGAAATTGAAATGAAAGCCCCTACAACTTTTCATTCTACAGTCGAAATTTTTCAAACGACACTACTTGGCGACCTTGTCTGTGATAAATATCTAGGTATTAAAATATTTATGGCATTTTTTCATGATTTTGTATGATAAAAAGGAACTGCATGACATTTTTTTCTGTTTGGAATAATTTTTGCCCGGGGACATGGGGCAGGGTGCAACGGAGGGTTACCCAGGTATGATACTTCCATCTGTGTTTTCGGTCTGTTTTATTAACGTTTGTGTGATTGGAATAAATTGACTTATAAAATTATTTTTTCCATTTCAAATTTCATCCATATATAAATCATTTGTCTTTGAAAATAAAATAAGTCTACAGTAACAATATGCTAGTTCCTGTATTCTTAATAATTCGACTCCAAGCACAGATCAATTTACTTACTGACTTTTTATCGATGTTTAGAAAAGCCATTGTTGCACAAAGTTAGTTTGGCTTGCTCCTCCTGATAAAACGTGTGCCAGTTATGTGTACAAAGTGAAGGACGTTGACGTTTTATCTTAACATTACTCCCGCTGGCGTAGCCTGGCACCCGGCTAAATGGTTCTATTTTAAATATTTAAATAATATTGTTTACGAATATTTTGGTTTATTTCAGTTCTAGCTTTCTTTTTCTGATATCTGTCGAACCATCTATAAAATGAAGTGCCTGTAAGAGTTAATTTTCTTGGTTAAATGTTTGAATGACATGGGAACATATAACAGAACATAGGGACGGGAGCTAGTCTACAGCTGGCGGTTCTTCTCGTCGGGAGGTAAGATAACAATTGTTTATGTTATATATGGTACATGGCACTCAAGTATCTAACACGTATCTACTTCGGGTGATTTATTACATGATTTACAAGCAATTGTTCCGTACTCAAATACTTACCTTGTCGCAGTAGTCTCGTTAAAAACCACAAGAACCCTCTTAGTCTGATTGATATATGACCTTCTGCTAGCTACATTTTGTATTTGTAAGACTTGACTGAAGTAGGCAATCTCGGTTTAACCCTTTGCTCCACATAAATGGGGTTTTCGCATGTGCGATTACTATAGAAATATCAATTAAACACTAATGTGTTCATTTTCACGTTAAAACGTGTGTATGTTAAGCTTTTGTTGATTCATTGTTACATTTTTTTTGTTTTGTTGTCTTAATCCAATTAACAAAATGCTGTGAAATTAAAAATTACCACAAGTCCATGTTAAAGAGGACATAGTGCATGTAACTGTTAAAAATGTAAACAAACAAGAAATGTTTTAAATGTTTTATAAATCAGTTTGTCAATATGAATTTATAAAACAAGTCTTCTTACTGTATTGTGTTGAACCGATAAAATTTAACAATGTAATGACATAAGTTACTTGACAGATATGTTATTTTGATACACTGGTCCCAATAAAGCGATCCTCTCACATTATATTGACCAAATTTCATAAGATTTTGACAATACTTAATTTTTGACGTCAAAACTGTGTGAGCAAACGTGTCCATCTACCTTGAATTGTTTTTACTATTAAGGGGATGTAAAACAACACATTTATTCTGGCTTTATACAAGAAGTTCGTAAGTACATATAACAGTATGAGATTTCTTTTCCATTCAGTTTGATAATGTCTCGCGCTAAATGAAGTCTGCATTGCTGTTTATTAGCTCACTGAGCGAAAAAAACCCATTATGAGCTATTGTGATTGGTAGACGTTTTGTACTTTGTCAAACAGTGCTACGACACTGGTGATCGGTCACACATATCTGTTTTTACGCAATACTAAATCAGTCATTAAACTTGAATGACGTGAGCTATGAATCACGGTGCCTATCCATAATTATTGGCGGAATCTGCCGAATTCGCTATATCGGCGGTTTCTATGCTTCGGCATAGGCTATTCCACGGAACAATATTCGCCGACATGTTTAGGAACCGTTTAAATTCAGTGTCCACTTAGTCTCCTACAATAAATTTGTTACGCACAAGTGTACCGAATTACATTTATGGCTTAAATGTATAAGCATGAGAAATTTGTGGGAAAAGAAACCTGCACTGTATTTTAGGCTAAAAATACTGAGTATGTAGAACGTAGAATCGGTATATTTTGAAGACTCCATTAAAATATTAAATATAAAAAGACAAAACATTCGGTATCTGTTATCTGCCTTGTATAACCATTTACATTAATTATGAATTCTTTCTTCAAACCGATGTAAAAATTGGTGATAAGTTAGTTATTTATTATTACTATTGTTATGACCTTGCTGCTGCTGCTGTTGCTGCTGCTGATGATGATGATTATTATTATTATTATTATTATTATTATTATTATTATATTCAACCGAACTTAAAACAAGAAATATCTTTAAAAAAGATAAACGGCGTTGATGGAAAAGATTTATATATACATGTATATAAGAAAGAAAGAAATACAGAGAGGCAAAGCAGACACAGTTTAGTTATTTTATTTTATTTGTTATAGCTGTCGACGAACCCTCCCCGCCTTCTTAGTATGACTTAGAGATTAAGCGACCGAATCATGACAACTCATAAATTTATTGAAAGTGTCTTTCAAAAAAATGTTGAAGCTGTTGCAACAATTTCATACAGTGATAACAAGTCGATTAAAGATACTGAAGCAAAATATTCAGTTTCAATAAAATACCTCGTGTAGAGTGAGAATTCAAGATGAATAAATGTCCTTGAAATTTAATAAATATAAATAATAACAGCCTGTTACAAGAGCGAAATCTACAAACTTTTACGTATATTAACTTTAAAAAAAGTGTCCGTCCTGAGTATTGAACCCGGGGCCTCCGCTTGAGAGGCGAGAGTGTTAGCCACTACACTACAATAAACTTGTATTTCGTACTTGAAATTAACAATCAGTATCAAAGGAACTAGAAAGGAACCAGTAAGAACTATGAATATCTACACTTCTCTTTCGTTTTACACTGTGTATTGTATGCAAGTGTTTACCTGACACCCAGGAATATTCCATATAATATCGTATTTAAGCCATCAATATTGCCTTAACTGGTTACTTAAATCGTAAATATGTTTTTCCTCCAATACAACGCCCACTAACAACCAATCGAATTAATCTATTTGATTTTTCCGCTGCATAATAATAAAAATCCCACTAGATACCTCTCCACCCTGCTAGATGCCTCTCTGGTGTAAAAAGCTACCAATCGAAATAGTTTATTTCATTTTCCCTCTGCATAATAAGAGAATACGAGTATTATTTACAACATTTCATTGGTCGAAAAACTAGGTCAAAAGTGAGCTTAGACAGCTAACGCCGAAAAAAAAGTAGGAACGCTTTTCTTCTTTGTTACCCAAGACCGAACACTAAATTCAGGTTTCAAAGATAACACTAGGTTATAAATACTTTTAAATGTATATACTAGCAACCTAACTTGTTTGTTAAAATTGGCTGATGCGAGAAACGAACAAATAATCTAAGGTCACAACTGAATAACGTGTGTGGCGAACGTTTGCGTTAGTATTTACTATGCTATCACATTACTGCCCATGAACAGGCTCAATCAAACCAAGCCTGCAGTATTTTCATATTTGTCGTGTCCGGTGGGTTTCAAAGTTCCCTTTTCATCTATTTCAATATCACAGTAGCGTTGTTTGTGCCTTGTGGCGGCTGTAAAAAGTATCCACGTACATTCTATCAGTGCTGTTATCAGTCGTCCTTTGAAGGTCGTTGAGCACGAAACTTATGTACTAAGTTAATAGTACTTCTAAAATTACTTTTGTTTTAATATTTCGACCAGTTTAAAGATGGGTGGTTTCAATATCCCAGCCAAGAATGTTTTGGATATTGCCCAATCACCCCAAGGATATACTTCCTGCTTTTTAAAGTTTGCCTTTGGCGTTGTCTATGATATGCAGGATTTATATTCTAAGATCGCCTGTCAAATTCTATTCTGTTAAGTTCCGCCCATTGTTTTCTCGTTTAGGGCAAAGCCATTCTTTTATCTGGGGACCATACGCCGCTGAACATGGAATGGTATTAATCTGAAAATATCTCATTGAAGGTTCCATTTTCACCGCCATATGCATACTATCGTTTGGGATGTACTGTTTATTGGCGTAAATATTGAGTTGCGCTCAACCCGGCGTTGGGCGGCGTGGGCAGTTATATGGAATTCCATTACTGCCTATTAACAGGCTCAATCAAACCGAGCTTGCTGTATTTTCATATTTGTCGTGTTCGGTGGCTTTCAAAGTTTCCTATTCGTCTGTTTCACTAATGGTGTGTGTAATAGGACTGCATTTGGAACGGAAGTTCTAACACAGTTCTATGTATGTTTCTATGTACTCACCATACTGTTGAATAATTGGCTTTTTAATATAGTGGTACTTATAACTTGAGTGTATGTTGAATTTTAAAGAATGGTTTAACCTTTTTATATAACAATGAACATATATAATGCCAGTGTCCGGTGATGGCCGTACAAGTGCGGTTTGTCGTAAAATTTTATCACATGTACTTGGAAATAAGTGAAAGTTATCGTATATTCATAAGATTACGATTTTGTGGCAAACTATTTTTTCCATAGATTGAAATCTCGTTAAATTATGAAAATGATAGTGTTCGTCAAAATAAGGGTCGGCAATACACAAATAGACGATGAAATTTTCGGTAAATTTTATGAAAATGATAATTCGTTTCCTTTTTTATCCCTGCTTAAAAATCTGTACTCCCCTTTTCCTAATCAAAAAGTAACTAATAAACAGGACATTAACGTTTTACTCCATATTAAGTGTTTTATCGCAAATGCGACAGTACAGATCCAGATCAGCCGCCACATTCGTGCCGTCTGATCAGAATCAACACTGTTCGCTTCTTGATCAGAAATAATTTATGAATAGAAAAAGAAACACTGTAGATCCTGATCAGATGGCGGATCTGGATCTTCACTTTTCGACCTTGGGTAATAGCCTTATCCTATGAAGGGTAACCAATAAACATTGAAATAAATTGTATTTACACCAATGCTACAAAAACACTGAATGTTATCTATGCGTCCACGCTTAGAATGAAACATTAAAGATGGACATTTAATTAAACAAGACCAACGCAACAAAGATTTCCGAAAAAAAATCTTCAAAATAATGTAAAATACATTGTTACCTATTCAAAACAATTTATTAATTATTACCGTGACATTAACATGTTATTTGTTTCGAGGAATGGCTAAAGGATCTAGCAAAAAATATTCGTAGTAGAGATCATTTCTGTCAACCGTGGAAACAAACTTTATTTTGTCTCGCCTTGTCTTAACTTAAGATAAATTTCAATCAGAGTAGAACGTAAATTACTCTGTTTAAATATATGCGGCGGCATGTGTGATTTCTGCTTGAGAAGTGCGTTTAACCGGTGAAAACGAATCATGACATCTGCGTTTCAATATGATAACAAAGCGCTGGAAGCTGAACAGAGTGGAGTAAAGCTTACAAGTGTTGTCGTGTCGACGGATGGAAACTTCCCGCACAAAGCAAGGTAACCTAGCATACCAGATTTTAAAATTTCCAAACAAAGCGTCTGCATTTTGTGGATAGCTCTTTGCTTTCGTGTTGGTTTCAATTTTGTGTAATTAGAAATACAGCATCCATGAACAGTTAGTTGCATCAAAAGAGAAGGAGAAAGGATAAAGAAAATCTACAAAAACATCTGTATTAGTATTTTGTAAAACTTGTGTTAATATTAAATGTTAGTTTCATCACAATCGCAAAACATCAGCGGTTCTTGTGGTGATCGATTTCATCATGACAATCAATGATCACAACCATCGATTAAACACGATGTACACTTTCTTAATATTATTTGCAATAAATAATATATTTTCATATCAAAATAGACGAAAATTTCCGAATACGAAAAATAGGAAAATATAGCAGGCTCGATTTGGTTCAGCCTGTTCATGGGCAGAGGTTGAAATGCATATTACTGCGCACGCCGCCTACCCCCCCCCCCCCCCCCCGGATTGAGAGCGCAATTCACAAATAAACAATACAATTTTGACCTAGCCAAAACGACGTTGAGCATATGACGGTGAACATGGAAACTTCAATGCCGTGTTTTCAGATTAATACCATTCCATGATTAGCGGCGCATAGTCCCCAGGAAAAAGAATGGGGTTGCCTTAAACGAGAAAACAATGGGCGGAAATTAATACATGATGAATATTTTTAGGCGTTTGAACAATATTGAAATGTATATTGGGTGGGATATGCAATCACTCATTTTAAATCTATTCGAACTATTAAAACAAAAGTAATTTTAGGATTACTATTAACCTACATAGGTAATCTTTCACGACGACATTTATGCTGTAATTGTTCAGATAACTGACTGAATGTACGGGGAGACTTTGTACAGTCGCCACACGGCACAATCAACACGTTTACATTTTGAAATAAAAAATGTCTTTGTTAAAATGTACCCGACCTGATCAAGTCAGGTATGTAGACATGTTTGTACTCCATATAATAACAATTTTTTATAGCTTATAGAGGTGTAAATTTTACCTAGACATTCCAGGCTTTGTCCATGGAGTGCGTTTCTTTTCGTAAAATCATTATATAACAGCATAATTTTAATAAAGTATTAAATTAGTCTCAATTTTCAGTGACATGAGCTATGTATTCAATATCCGCTCCTTGTCAACGTGTAACGTATTTAGATTTAAAATATTTTAATTGCATTATTACATCTCATATCAGTCTTCATTGAAACGATGCTTTAGCTCCTGGTCCTATGTTTTTGTTTGAAAACCTGTATGTTGAAACTTCGCGGTACATAGTTGGCCCGTTGATTGATGATGTTCATACACTGGTTAAAGACTTCATGAGTCATTTGAATCCATTTAGCCAGCATCACTTCCAGTAGATAATGGTATACTACAGGTTTACGAAAGAGAGATCCAAGCTTAAACCTCCACAAATACTCGTACCAGCGTATACGACAGACGCTAGTATTGTATGCAACTTAATTCCGCCATTCTGTTTCCTTTAACCATTTCAGTATGATCTGATAATGTTTTACTATTACATGTGTTTTATTTATAGTCATACCAAAAAAAAGAAAGAAAATATTAATTATGTATGCAACTTAATTCCGCCATTCTGTTTCCTTTAAC
>JAZAYU010000825.1:0-85432 GCA_038501625.1 Corbicula japonica
AGTATTACTGGTATTTTTTTTCTGATTTCAAGCCAATATGGAGGGGGGACTAAGAACCATGGATTTCTTTTTTGCCTACCTATGTTGATAGAAGACAATGCAATATTTCATTTTCTTTCATTTGTTTATCTGAATACAGTTATCAGTCATTTTACAATAGAAACAACTAATACCAGAAGATTGTGGTCAAACTTTATTTCAACCAATCATTCAAATACCAACATAATAACTTAACATTAACACAGTAATTGTTTGGTTTAGTAAATAAATATGACCACATGTTCATTTTCAATAATTACTTGTATAGGTTTGTAATTTTTATTTCCCTCTTACTGACTTTTCATGATAATTGTGTTTTACTTTTAGATCAACAAATTTGCCGCTGCTATTGCACAGTACAATTTTCAATTAAGGTATCGCAAACATTGCAAATGGCGAAAACAGGCTAAAATTTCAAAAAATGAATTTTGGGGGAAATACTTATTGCCACCTAGATTTTAGTTATTAAATGTATTTAGCTATGGATGTAGTAAATGTTTGCAAGCTCAATTTAGTCTAATTCATGTTCTAATTACCAAGCACATACTAAAAAAAAAAGAAAAACCATTTGCATGAGAACTCTGAAATTCATGAACAATATACCAAAGCAACTCATACCTGAAATAAGTATATGCTGGTCTACAATGTTTAGTGCCAATTCGTCAAAATAATGTTAGGGTTTTCAAGAAATTCAAGGAAATCTTACTTCCTGGTTCAAAGTGAAAGTAGAAAGTGAAAGTAGGAAGTAAGTTTTCATTGAATTTCTTGATACTTGGCGACAAATTTTTTATTGGCACAAGAAGTCCAGAGAACGCTATTGTTGCAATGTTTCATTCTTCTATGGAGACAGAATCGGGACAGATACAAAAACCGAGTTTTTATTATTTATTTGCTATATCAGGGCTTTTTTGGTCAGTTTTATAGCCGTTATCGGGTCATGTTCCCAATGGCAAAACATTTACTTTTTCCCAATAAGATTCCTGATAACGTAGTGTAAGGGCAGGTAATTCAGACTAATTTCCAGTCAGTGCTTGCTGACGTCAGTGTGTCATTGCTTGCTGTGGTCAGTGAGTCTGTGCTTGCTGACGTCAGTGTGTCATTGCTTGCTGTGGCCAGTGAGTCTGTGCTTGCTGACGTCAATGAATGAATACACAAGATTAACACTGTTCTTTCTGATAATGCATTGCGTAGAATGTGGGCTTCTAGTAATAAAAGTAACAAAGAACTGATACACTCCTGGAACCGTGGCTGTGAACTGACCCGTAGAAATGTCATAGTTGTTGCCTTTGTTGATGATGATGTTGGCAAAGAGAGGTGTATGCTCTTCGTGCATGTGTCCTGTCGGAGTAGTGACAGAAAAGAAGATATTCTTCGGTGGTTGAACTGTCAATAAAAGGAATTGCAATTAAAGTAGTACGTGCACGTTGAACGTATGATGTGCCTTTAGAAGACACCTGTTGCTAGGCATCCAGTAATTGATTAGTTTACATGTCATTATATGAGTGAAGCCCTGTTCGTAAACTTAAGATAAATATATAATGGTCAGTTTATTTTGCATCTTCTTGGAAGATTTTAGCATAAGGCACACTTTTGCCGCAAAAAAACAACAACAATTAAAAACATACTAAAACTCATTACTACAAAAGTGGTTGATAGAATGTCATCATTATCAGATTAAGTTATTTTGTGCAAAGACTTTTAGAGAGATATATTTTGATAAAGATTTAGTAAGATCGGTTTAATTGTGAACCAAACCAATTGATCTGTCGGCAAAATCGTTTCAAGTGACATGTTGTTTTCAAACTTTACTTGCTGTTATGTCCGTTGCAATAAGTCCGAAGTAATTCCTATGCGATTTGAAAACATTGCCCCAAACCAGTGAATGTCGGGACCTTTGCAAAAATCCCTAGGAATAACCCTGCCACGCCGGGGTTGTGGCAGTGGTTACCATTACGTAGAATGAGCGAGGTTGTAAAAATCGTCAATGTATTTTTAAGGGTTATGTGTTGCACAAAATTACGATAAACAAATTTTATTGACTAGGACAACGAGCATGTCATTAATATATTAACAATAACATATTGTTGTATAACTTGAAGAAAATGATAGACGACAGATATTTATTTTCCAAACAATAGAAAAAAAATTCAAAAATATTACCCAGCACATTTTCCTCCTCAAACAGAAACACTATACTATACATGGACATGCATAGTATACGGCGTCACCAGCACAATCCTAACCAAGAAAAGAGTCAAGTCAAGTAAATTTTATTTACATAGAGTCGGATAATCAACAATTAACATAAGCTCTAAAGAGCTTTTAACACCGACTAATTAGACAAGCAAAGCACATAGATGAGGATCATGCAGCACATATAAAATAAATTATTAAAAATTAAGTACATAATTCTAAGACACAGGTAAAGCACATGCTAGCAAAATAAAAACACAGTCAAACAGTTAACTAAATTCAGCTAAGACACAAAGACTCATACTATCAACTTACATAGGCAGGCATCTAATACACATTTAGACCAGAAGCATGCAGACAGAACACAGTTGTTATCACATACTAAGCACATTATAATATTGGCGCTGGGTTGTTAGAGTAGCGTTGTCTGGACATCAAGCCACCATAACATGTTGCCGAGCAACTACCCCACGAGCTCCAGGATGACCATCCACCATCTAAATAAAGATAATACTACTACTATTGCTAGATTTTAAAAATGACATGATAATCGTTTATGAATTGTCAATGTCGTTGATCAACATAGTTTAAGGAAAGGTGAAATATGCATATCAGGAATAGCCACATTCAGAAAAAACAGCCTTCCCACACAGTCAAGAAGAGGAGAGAGGGAGAGAGCATGGTTAATAAAATGATCAGTTTCAAAAAGACACCACAAACAATTAACAAAACTGAAAACCCGAGGGGTAACCGCGTTGGAACGGTCAGTGGCAAATCAAATTGCCACTGGGGGTTTAAATCAGGTTCTAGGGTCCACCAACCTCACACTTGCCCCAACCGGTTCTCATATCAGAAAACAAGTACACGTTCAATCGTAATGCATGTAAGACACATAAATATTATGTTTTGTTTTAAACATAATTATGAATATGACGGCATCGATCAACATCAGATGGTTATCTCATAACCAGTAGCTAATAGGTAGGAATGTAATCTTATGACCAGAAAGTAACTGGTAAGGAAGTTATCTTATGACCAGTAGGTAACTGTTATATTCATTATCATATAATCAGTAGGTAGGAATGTAATCTTATGACCAGAAAGTAACTGGTAAGAAAGTTATCTTATGAACAGTAGGTAACTGTTAGGAACCTTATCATATGATTAAAAAGTAACTTATAGGAACGTTATCTTATGACCGGCAGGTCACTGTTATGAACGTTATCCAATGACCGGGAGGTAAATTTAACTTGTACATGTAAGAACGTTAACTTATGACCAGTAGGTAACCGGTACAGGAGCTACCTTATGGCCAATAGGTAACTGTTAAAAACATTATCGTTTGACCAAAACGTAAGGTGAAGTAACTTTATCTTATGAACAGAAGGTAACTGGTAAGAACGTTATGACCAGTAGGTAACTGGTTGTCAACAGTTGGTTAGGATAATCATTTGGTACAAATTCTTCTTCGCACCATTATGTTGTTTGTTGTTATCGTTTTTTCTCTCCAGAATGACATTTTTTCATTTTCAGCGATGTATAATGTCCTTTATTAAACTATTAGCGTGTCACGTAATTCGTGCAAGAAAAAACACTTATCACTGCAAACATAGTTTGTTAGATCTGGAATACTTTGTTTCGGAATTAAAAATACAATTATCAATGACATGTAAATGTTTATCTTGTCATTCATAAACGTTTTTGTGCCATCAAAAACAGTGATGATAAGTTGAAGTAGAACAGACCAGAACATGCACGTGTAAAGCATATATTCTATTTTCGTTCGGCTTTCCATGGCAAAAATCTCCGCCATATTTAGGATATGGGTTTGAGCAGTCCCTGGCAAGACTCTGAAGTCCGACTTCACAAGATACACTACACGAGTACCATTCTGTCCAAGCTGCCCAAACATCCAAAATAACAGCACTGATTGAATGTACGGGGAGACTTTTTACAGCCACCACACGGCACAAACAACGCTACTGAGATATCGAGCTCTAGCTCGGGTCGCGAAGCGACCCGAGCGTTAAGCTCGTCTTAAGGTCGCAGGAATGCCCATTCACTAGTTTTTTTCGATGTCCTTCCGTTTGCGCTGGTTACCGGCTGTGCACAGCAAAAGGCAATGTAAACACGGGAAAAAACCTGACCGGTAAAAACTTACGGCAAAGTATTGTTTTGACAAATTTTGTTTATTGGCCTTATTTTTATAAATCGCTAATTGCAAATATCTTTAAAAATTAAAATTTATTATTTGTTAGTATTATTATCGGACAAGCATTTTGGAAAGCAAAAAAATAAATCGTTAGTTTAGAGAGTAGGTTGTCGTTCGTTGTAACCAATAGCAATACTAGCAATCGGCCATTTTTAGACTTAGGAAACAAGTTGATAACTACTGGATGGCAGCTTGTCAGTGGATTATTAGGCCTTTAAATTCAATGGAGCATAAGGCCCAGTGACGGAAAAATCAGATGCATGGAGTTTTTCTTGAAAACAAGATGTAAGGCTGGTGAGAACCAACTTTTATGTGAAGTTGAATTGTGAAATGGATCTCGCAATGTTCAGTCACTCAGTGTGAGAAACAGAGCTTAGCGTAGACCAGCGCCACAATTCAGTTTTGTATAAGAGTTTTTTGTCACTGGTCATGTTCGTCATTCAGACATGTGAGCCCATGGCAGTCGAAAGAAATTGTTTGTGAAATAGCTGAAAACTGAACACGAGGTAGGCCTATGAGATTTCTTATAATAATTTTTATAAAACACCTGACACAAGAGCAAATCTACACCACAGAGTCTTTGAAGACTGATCCTGTTTTCTAAAAATATTGAAGAAACTGGCCGCCCCTGCCAAATATTTTTCAACAAGTTGCTTATTGATTGGACATTTTGTACAAAGCAACATACATGTACTTTTTCCAGATTTTTGTCCAAGACTATCATGACTAAACAGCAGGGAAAACAATTGACAAAATGTTGCAACAAAAGAAAAGAACATTATTATTTCTTTTTTGTGATAGCAATTTAAACAAAAAAAAACATTAACATAGATAAATATAAAAATGTTTTATATGAACAAAATAAGTTCTATCAGAACTACAATTTACATCATTTATGTGACAATATGCTCTTTTGATCTATGACCTTAGTCTACACAAGTCACTAAGTCTTGCTCTACACTAGCACAGAATCTTATATTGATGCAGTTGCAACATTAGCTGTGTATTTTGTATTGTCCAACATGGAAATTGGTTTAGAAATAAATTTATTTATTTATTTAATATGACACCTTTGATTTTGCATTAGCACCTCTGACTGTTACTGGAAGTGTTGTAAATTGTGATCTTATATAACAATGTGACACCCTGACAAAAATGATAGAATCAACACCTTGGGTAGGTGTAGGGAACAGAGTATGACTATAACACAAATTAATTTACTTTTTGATGACAGTCCAATTCTTATGACAGTCCAAATTTTAAAGCAAAAATGACAATCAGATGATGTTTTATTTGTTCTTGAGTTTCAGGATGACAAGCACAATTTTAGATATCAATTTAACAATGATACTATTTTTTAAAAGCTTATGTAAATCTAAAAACGAAACTAACTCTTTACAGTGATTGTCATATACACTTGACTTACAAGTACTACCTGAAATGACTTGTGGCCTATTTGACATGATACCTCAAAAATCACATTATTATATCATGCATGAGTAAGCAAACCAATGTTAGACACACTTTTTCGGCGTTAGCTGTCTAAGCTCACTTTTGACCTAGTTTTTCGGCCAATGAAATATTGTAAATAAATCTTATTATGCAGCGGGAATATCAAATAGATTATTTTGATTGGTTATTAGTGGGTCTCGTTAATGATTACCGTAACGATTTTTATATTGTGTGTTAGTATTTACCTGGCATTTATATGTTCGGGCATTTTCGTTTTTAAAAGCGATAATTGTATTGGAGAAAAGGATATTTACAGTATAAGTAACCAGTTAAGTCAATTGATGGCTTAAATACGATTTTATTTGGAATATTCATCTGGTTCTTACTGGTTCCTTTCTAGTTCCTTTGATACTGATTGTTAATTTCAAGACCAGAAATTCAAATCTCCTTGGTGTAGTGGTTATCACACTCGCCTCTCAAGCTGAGGCCCCGGGTTCAATACTCGGGAGGGACACTTTTTTAAAGTTAATTTACGTAAAAGTTGGTAAATTTCGCTCTTGTAACAAGTTGTTATTATTTTCATTATTGTATTTTAATGACATTTATTCATCATTAGTACTAACTCTACAAGAGGTATTTTATTGAAACTGAATTAATGTACAGTTAATGTTAGACATTCTTCTTTAATCGACGTATTATCACCAGGCGAAATTTTTGCACGCTCTTTATTTCTTACTTTCTTATATATAAAAATCTTTTCCATCAACGCAGTTTATCTTTTTTAAAGATATTTCTTGTTTATATATAGTTTGGCCAAATACATGACAGATTGCCCTAAATGTATGAACTTTCAGGTTTTATAAATTTTATAGACAATAATTTGCTCAAAGTAACTACTGATTAAAAATATGATTTAAATTTTAATACAAAGTAATATGAGATTTTAAATAAAAGAGAAATTTACCCTTTTACTCCACAGACATGCCTTTTTACCCATATGAGACCAGTGTAGATCCAGATCAGCTTGCACATCTGTGCAATCTGATCAGGATCTACACTATTCACTTTTTGGTCAGAAATAACCTAATGATTTAAACAAGTGAACATTGCAGACCCTGATCAGACACCATGGATGTGCTGGCTGATCTGAATCTACACAGTTCTTCCATGCCATAAAGGTGTGTACATGGAGGAAAGGGTTAATCTCCACATTATATTATCAGTTATCAGTTGGGACCAAAATGTTTGACCAGAAAGCAGACTACATGTGTATCAAATATCAAGTTAGAGCTCATTTTGGGAATTACAAGTGTTCTATTATTACCATTTTTTCTGTCATGTGCACATTTCAACTTGATTTCATAATCAAAATATGTATGTGAGGTACATGTATAATCAAATACACTATTTACAAGATGTCTGTTTTGTTTTGTTGTGTTTTTTTTGCAAATTTTGTTAAATATGCATGGTGTCACTAAATTTGCTCAGCATCAAAAAGTGGTGTTTTAGAAAATAAAAAAATCAAAGCTTTTATAATCATTTAAATTGTTGAAAAAAAAATGTAGATTGCTGTGAAGAGGAAGAAAAACATTTCTTGCAATGTCAGTGGGTTTTTGGCCTCTTTAAATACATGTGAAAATCTGAAAATACCGGTACTTGGATCTGCTTAAGCTGGACTTTTACACAGAAAACTTTTTTCAGAGAAATTTACCTATTTTTTGCAGTAGTTATGCCTACTTTTCTGCTATAAAAAATATAAAATCAAGAAAATACCAACTGGAATGAGCTTCAGAACTTGAAATTCACATTTTCCAGTATATATATTACATGTATAAAATACTTACCAGACAGAGATCCAAAAGTGGTTATGAATAATGGCATTTTTATATCCAATTGATGTGTTCCCAGGTTTACATTTTTACAATAATCTGAGTTCTCTTAACATTGTTATACATTTAAAAAAATGGACCAACAACATTTTTAATGCATGATTTGATTGGCAACAGCAATTCATTTAGTAAAGAAAATAGATATAGAGAAGCATTTTGTTTCAAATCAGTTACTAAGACCTGTAAAGGAGTGTTACATATGGATAATCAGACTACATGACATTGTACATGTTTATTTTTAATTGATTGAGATTATTTCATCTATTTTAGCACAATAGCTGAACTGTTTTTCAACTTAAATGAGTAACTATCATGCAAATTCAAGTAACTTGGCTCAATTATGTACCATATTGTCACAATATTTTTCACACAGCATCTATTGCTTCAATATCACTGTTGTTAATAACTGAAAATTCCTATGGCATTGTCATTCCTGCAGATATTTTCAAATGACTTTGCACAAATATGCCCCAAAATCTAGATGATGTATTACACTATATATTGAAGTCTCAATGTGGTGTTAATGTGATGTATATAAAAACAGTACTTTTTAGGTCTAGATTATAACTTTATGCATATACATGCATATATATTTTTGAATAGCATGACACAATTTTGTGCAATTACAAGTTACAAATTCAAGTTTAATCAAGGTAACATTCTAAAAAATATAATTTATACTTCAGTCAATAATATATCACGCACAATGTGACATAATTATTAGAAATTACATGTATCAATTAAGAATTTATCAATATTCAATATTGCGTTAATCGAGGTAATGGAAAACATTTGGGTTGTAAAATTTAAGCAAGAAGCCTTTATGTTTTACACATTAAAAACCCAAATGTTTAGTAAGTCAGATTGAAAGTTGTGCAGCTGAATTCAGAGAAAGTTGATGCAGACTTAAATTCTTTCCAAAAATCACATAATTATATCATGCATGAGTAGGCTAACAAATGTTAGACACTATTTATTTTTTAATATTTTAGCCAAATACATGACAAAATAAAACATTATCCGAGATTATTACAGCTAGAGCTCGATAAGAGGCAGTGCCTTAGTTCATATTATCGAAATAGATGAAAAGGGAACTTTGAAGACCCTCAACCACAACATACATGAAAATATTACAGGCTCGGTTTGATTTAGCCTGTTCATGGGCAATAGTGGAAATATTTATTACCGCCCATGCATCTCAATATTAACACCAATAAATAGTACAACTTTGATCCATCCCAAACGATGGTAGGGTTAGGGTGAAAAATTGTCAACAACTGTTTCATCTATTTCAATACTACAGTAGCGTTGTTTATGCCATGTGTCGGCTTTAAAAAGTCTCCCGTACTTTCAGTCAGTGCTGTTATCGGTGAAGTCCTTTGAAGGTCTTTAAGCTTGATACTTTTGTACTATGTCAAAAGTACTTGTAAAATTGCTTTTTTAATATTTCGGCCAGTTTATAGATGGGTGGTTCCCAGCAAATATAGCTCTGAAGGAATCCGCTCACCCCAAGGATATCCTTCGTGCTTTTAAATTTTGCCATTGGTGCTGTCCGTGATATGCAGGATTTATATTTTCAGATCCCCTGTCAAAATTCTATTCTGTTAAGTTCCGGTCTCGGATTGATTAAGCCTGTTCATGGGCAGCAAGGGAAAGGGATATTACTGATCACGCCACCTAGACCCTGGTTTTAGCGCATCTCAATATTTACACCAGTAAAAAGGACGATTTTGATCCATCCTAAACGATGGTATGCATATGGCAGTGAACATGGAATGTAAGAAAATACCGTATCAAAACTCATTAATCAACTAGCGATTACCCGGACAAGGCTGAAAAGTGCAGTCAAGATAGTCCGTGTCGACTCCTGAACATGGAAGTCCCCCGTTTGCGGGCGGAGGGTCATTGCATTGGCGGGTTCGAACTCTTTTACTGTCACCGCATGATCTATCACAAAGTGACCACTCTCCCCATGTGCTCCAACCACCATCAACTGAAATGAACAGAATTTATCTCAAAACTAACTCTAAACAACAACTGCAAACCAAGTGGATAAAATCCTGCACAGAGTAGAATCCACAATCTCAAAACACTAAACGTGAAATACGCATATCAGGAAAAGCCACACTTACCAAAATAGGGCCAGGAACAAGTTTGCTCCCCCCCCCCCTACATTGTGGAATTTTGTAGACATGATTTTTTTGAAAGCCTGTTATGTCCCGGATATTTTGCAGTTTGTTTGTCTTCTGGCGAGTGGAGCACAAGGGTGTTACGGAGGTTTTAATATGTTACCCCCAATATTAATAGAAAAAAATATGTATTTTGAACCTTTAATTCTGCTCTATTCCAGCTATGATTTAATAAAACTTATATTTTTGTATAAGAATGATGTATTATCTTGTGATTGATGTTACAGTGTAGCTTTCATTTCAAAATTTTCGCTCTGACCTAATATATTTAGAGTGTAACATACATAATCCTAAAAAGATGAAGCTAAGTCAGAAACTTACCAGTAGGATTTTTGTTTGTAAGCAAACTTACACATGTTTTAAAAAGCTACATGATCAAGCAATATGAAGCAGTGTGCTTTGTAATAAAATCAGTCCCATTTTGTGTTTTAAGGAGACAGCTTCAGTTTCTTACGAGTATCCGTGAGAAATTACTATTGATATAAAACCAAGAAAATACGCTCGTTTTAATGGCGTTTTCTTTATTTAGCTGCACGATTATTAAAACAAAAACATTACAAACATTAGTACATTGAAACATTTGAAACATACATTGAAAAAATATACTGAGAGACACATTTTCTCAAGATAATATATTATATAATTATACTAAGTTATAACGATTGGTAACCAAGGTCACAAAGTCCACAGTACTTTCTGCAAACAACCTTGGCATGGTGGATGTCGGCACAGATGTTAAACGTACTGCTGACCAGTTGACAGTAAAATTCTTGGCTGTCTTCAGATTTACTCATCACAGAGGTAACTACACGATAAAGAAAGAAATCTCATGTGACTCGTGACAAAAGTAACTACACGATAAAGGAAGCATACTCGTGCGATTTGTTACTCGTGACAAAAGTAACTACACAATAAAAAGCAAACTCGTGCGATTTGTTACTCGTGGAAAAAGTAACTACACGATAAAGAAAGCAAACTCATGTCATTTCTTTCTTATGACAAAAGTAACAACACGATAGAAAAAGCTAACATATGTGATTTGTTCTTATGACAGAAGTAACAGCCCGATAAAGAAAGCAAACTCGTGCGATTTGTTACTCGTGACAAAAGTAACTACAAGATAGAGAAATCAAACTCGTGCGATTTGTTACTCGTGACAAAAGTAACTACACGATAAAGAAAGCAAACTCGTGCGATTTGTTACTCGTAACAAAAGTAACTACACGATAAAGAAAGCAAAGTCGTGCGATTTGTTACTCGTGACAAAAGTAACTTCACGATAAAGAAAGCAAAGTCGTGCGATTTGTTACTCCTGACAAAAGTAACTATACGATAAAGGAAGCAAACTCTCGCGAATTGTTACTCGTGAATAGGTAACTACACGATAAAGAAAGTATACTCATTTAATTTGTTACTTGTGAAAGAGGTTACTACACGATAAAGGAAGCAAACTCGTGCGATTTGTTTCTCATGACAGAAGTTACTACACGAAAAAGAAAGCAAACTCATGTTATTTATTTCAAAACAAATTTCAGTAAAATTATTCAATATCGCACGAATGTTTGATGTCTGCATACAATTACTTATGCAGAACAAATTTAAACAATGTTGAAAGGTAGAATGCATTGTATATATCAGTTCATTAAGACTGATGAACCACGCCATTTTGCGATGTTGAAAATTCTTGCATCAATCTTTTAACACAAACCGTAATGGGATTTGATTAACATTGGCCAATGTAACAAAAACAAGACAAATTTATATTCGAATAATTTAATGCTAACGTGTGTATTCTAATAATTATTTAAAAAAAAACAACAACAACAAAACAATTAATAAAATAAAAGGAAGAGTAAACAGAGGAGTTAGAATTACCATCTGTCGAACGGCTACAAAGAATTTTATTACAGTACGGGGTCGAACAGCACTGGCTGCAGGAAAAAGGTTGATTAACGTCACTACCCACTATATTTGGACCAGATGTCGCTATTCGGAGACATTGCTGAAATTCGAATAAAACATTTACGCCAGCAGCGTTTGTCGAAACCTTTGCCCAAGGTTATAAAACTAAGATTGAAAACCAGTCTCAAATCTCAAGGATCTGATTGGCTGAAATGGCGACTGGTAGCCATTTCAGCCAATCAGATGCTCGACATTAGAGACTGTTTTCCATGCTCAGTTTTATTTTTCGGAACGATCTGACATTTGGTGTCATATTAAACAAAATCATTTAACAAGTTAGGTATATTTTTTTATTAAGCATGCCTTTTGCGATCCCTGGCAAGCTCAGTAACAATTTTATAGACGAGTTAACTTGAACATGTTTATCATGTATAGGATGAGTAGTGTCAGATTCATTTCATCAATACATTGAAAAAAGGTAGGGAGGTCAATGGATATCCGGATATTCGTTCGGATGATCGAATATTGCATCCGCATAATCGTTTACACAATTTTTACTAGTTAATGTATTGGCCGTTTTGCTAAATGACCTATCTTCTGTTAATTCATTCCAGAAATTATTCGAAAACAAAATTAAATTTCACAAATAAATCTTCGCGAGCAAAACCGAGCGCCGTATAGAAAACAATTGGTGCTCATTCAAATATTTAATGATGATTCAAAAGGCGGTCTAGGAGTTCACAGGTAATTCATGCACATCAATCACATATATAATGCAGGAACGGAAGCAAGTTTTCTAAAAAAAAAATAGGGTCTGCTTTTAAGGCGGTCTTAAGGCCTCCTCACACATAGGCGAAAGCCTCCCGACGTAAACTTGCGTATTCTGGCGAATAGTACTTGAGCAGTTCCCATTCGTATATGTACGTTGTACATCGTTGGTAGTGTTCGTATGAGTGCGTATATGAGCGTTACCAATCGTTGCGATTAGGCTAGTTCGTCAGAAAATTTTGAACATGTTCAAAAATTTGTGGCGAATAAAAGTTTCGTCTGTGATTCGTATACATTCGTTTCAATACGTTAAACAACCGCATAGGTTTCGTCAACTTGCGTTAGAGTTCGCAAGTTATCCGGGCCGGACCAACTAATTTAATAATAATAATAATAATAATAATAAATTCTTTATTTTTAGAGGATAACATATTTGGCATAGCCATTCTTACATATGGTCCTCTTAAGAACAAGTACAAATAGTTACAAATTTACATACATACATACATACATTCTCATAATATAATTGAAAGAAAGAAAAAATAATAATAAAGTTACAATTAAAATTTCGAGAACAATATGAAAAGGATGAAAGCAAACAAATTTAAATGATAAATTTTAACAAAAGCAATTATAACAAAAGATTCATTACCCAAACATTTTTAACATTTATACATAATTAAACTGTAATTGTCCTGACAATGCACTACATATTATCAAATAAGATTTTTTAAACATGTTTTTATACGCCCGTTTGAAAAACGGGACGTATTATGGGAACACCTGCGGCGGGCGGGCGGGCGGGCGGGCGGGTTGGCGGGCGGGCGGGCGGCGTCCACATGGTTTCCGCACACTAAGTCAAAGAGTTTTCATCCGATCTTTATCAAACTTGGTGAATATGTTGGTGGGCTTAATATCTCGGCCAAGTTCTATAACCAGCCAAATCCCCCAGGCACTCCTGAATTATGGCCCTTGAATTGTCCAAAATTACTGTTTCCGCTCTCTAAGTCAAAGAGTAACACAAATAGTTTTTATAGAAGAAAAACTGACATTAAGTTTTTAAATCAAATTAACAACATTAATCCTAATGTTGTTAATTTGATTTAAAAACTTGATGTCAGTTTTTATTACTTTAATAAACAAGAAACTGGCATAACTTTAACAGTAATTTAAAAGAAAATCACATCATTACACGTAAAATCTCTTTTGTTTTTAATTAAAAAGAAACACACAAGATAATGACATAACTTTAACTTACAAGCACGAAATATTATCTAAATATAACACATTCTACAATGGTTGGGGAGAAGTCATCCATACTATTAAAAGAATACGTTTGCCGAAGCAAGAGAGCGATCTCAAGCTATGTTGCAGAAACACTTATATATGAGCATCTAAAGTTGACTTCCCTTTTTAACTAAGCACTGATATGGATGAAAATTGAGAAAAGAGCCTAAAAAGTAACGGAAAACACCGAAGGCTAAAATTTGACATGCATGTTACCAATAGATTATGCTAAATTTACTCGAACGATATACTGTCTTAGCTGCACCATTCATTGATATTATGAAATGTCAGTTATTTTGTTTCGCTTTTATGTTGTCATATTTGTTTGTTTTGTTTTTTAATTTCTACCTTTTTATAACCTAAGTAATTACGAATAAAACTGCTCCACAAATATGATTTTCTTTTTCCAAATTATTATGTACAAGTATTTGTTATATAAATGTAAGTTTTCATCCTGTAACTTACCAATCTGTGGAGTTGTTTGATCATTTCTGAAATCTGGATCTTTTAAGACATTGTGAAATTTCCAGATAATAAAAGAAAATTTTCAAGTCGCAAAATTTAAGAAGGGACATGTATATTGTTTACATGCTTATGGATTGTAGGAATGCATAAACTGCACGTGAATATTCTAATCTTTAAGAGGGAGGCAGAAAACTTCTGTTAAATTGTAAATCACGAAAATATTTAAAAGATTATCTACATGTTGAATATGTGCGTTCGAATTTACTATAGTAGTTAACATAGCGAGACCTGCTGTTGAAGTGTTATAAAAATGGTTTACAAGAAACTTTTCCATGTAAAGCGTTTGAGCATCTTGCGTTCACAATTCCAATTAACACGCCTTATAATATTCCGCTTTCGCAAACATTATAAAAGATAGTAGATTAGTCAATTTACAGATATATGATTCTCCATGCCCGCGCTTGCGCTGGTCCCTATCTATCTTTTCATAAAACGATTGTGTGTCGATTGGGAAGAAATATCAAAATTCTAACTCAACTAGACACACATACTTGAAGGGCAAAAAATGCAAATTACAACAACAAACCATTGGTTATGAAATTTCATATATGCATTTGTGATTATGTATATATAAGAAGTTGTTTCTGAGCGAAACCTACAAAAACATAAGTTTTGGCATTAGTTATAATGCTCTTAATGTAGGAATACACATTATGTAAATTTGTAATAACATAACTTAAATGGTATTTTCCAAATCTATTTCAGTTACCGGCAAGGCTGTTTTTAAAGACATGGAACCCACTGAAAAACCTTATGAATGCCACATATGCAACAAACGTTTTTCTAAGAACAAAAATCTGATCTGTCATCAGAGGATCATCCATGGGGGATTTCGTAAGCATAAGTGTGAGATATGCTATGAACAATAAGTCTGTGAAGTTGGCTGTGGGATCAACATTCGACATTCGACATTCAATGTCCCGCAGTGCATTCGACATTCAGCACGACATTCGATTTCATGCCTGTTTTTGAATGTCCCGCAGTGAATTGGACATTCAGCACTACAGTCGATTTCATGCATGTTTTTGAATGTCCCGCAGTGCATTCGACATTCAGCACGACATTCGATTTCATGCATGTTTGTGAATGTCCCGCAGTGCATTCGACATTCAGCACGACATGCGATTTCATGCATGTTTTTGAATGTCCCGCAGTACATTCGACATTCAGCAAGACATTCGATTTCATGCATGTTTTTGAATGTCCCGCAGTGAATTGGACATTCAGCACGACATTCGATTTCATGCATGTTTTTGAATGTCCCGCAGTGCATTCGACATTCAGCACGACATTCGATTTCATGCATGTTTTTGAATGACCCGCAGTGCATTCGACATTCAGCACGACATTCGATTTCATGCTTGTTTGTGAATGTCCCGCAGTGCATTCGACATACAGCACGACATTCGATTTCATGCATGTTTTTGAATGTCCCGCAGTGCATTCGACATTCAGCACGACATTCGATTTCATGCATGTTTTTGAACGTCCCGAAGTGCATTCGACATTCAGCACGACATTCGATTTCATGCTTGTTTTTGAATGTCCCGCAGTGAATTGGACATTCAGCACTACATTCGATTTCATGCATGTTTTTGAATATCCCCCAGTTCATTTGACATTCAGCACGACATTCGATTTCATGCATGTTTTTGAATGTCCCGCAGTGCATTCGACATTCAGCACGACATTCGATTTCATGCATGTTTTTTAATGTCCCGCAGTGCATTCGACATTCAGCACGACATTCGATTTCATGCATGTTTTTGAATGTCCCGCAGTGCATTTGACATTCAGCACCACATTCGATTTTATGCATGTTTTTGAATATCCCGCAGTGCAGTGGACATTCAGCACGACATTCGATTTCATGCATGTTTTTGAATGTCCCGCAGTGCATTGGACATTCAGCACGACATTCGATTTCATGCATGTTTTTGAATGTCCCGCAGTGCATTCGACATTCAACACGACATTCGATTTCATGCATCTTTTTGAATGTACCGCAGTGCATTGGACATTCAGCCAGCATTCGATTTCATGCTTGTTTTTGAATGTCCCGCAGTGCATTCGACATTCAGCACGATATTCGATTTCATGCATGTTTTTGAATGTCCCGCAGTGCATTCGACATTCAGCACGACATTCGATTTCATGCATGTTTTTGAATGTCCCGCAGTGCATTCGGCATTCAGCACGAAATTCGATTTCATGCATGTTTTTGAATGTCCCCCAGTGCATTGGACATTCAGCACGACATTCGATGTCATGCATGTTTTTGAATGTCCGGCAGTGCATTCGACATTCAGCACGACATTCGATTTCATACATGTTTTTGAATGTCCCGCAGTGCATTCGACATTCAGCACGACATTCGATTTCATGCATGTTTGTGAATGTCCCGCAGTGCATTGGACATTCAGCACGACATTCGATTTCATGCATGTTTTTGAATGTCCCGCAGTGCATTCGACATACAGCACGACATTCGATTTCATGCATGTTTTTGAATGTCCCGCAGTGCATTCGACATTCAGCACGACATTCGATTTCATGCTTGTTTTTGAATGTCCCGCAGTGCATTGGACATTCAGCACAACAATCGATTTCATGCATGTTTTTGAATGTCCCGCAGTGCATTGTCATTCAGCACAACAATCGATTTCATGCATGCTTTTGAATGTCCCGCAGTGCATTCGACATTCAGCACGTCATTCGATTTCATGCATGATTTTGAATGTCCCGCAGTGCATTCGACATTCAGCACGACATTCGATTTCATGCCTTTTTTTGAATGTCCCGCTGTACATTCAACATTAAGCACGACATTCGATTTCATGCTTGTTTTTGAATGTCCCGCAGTGCATTGGACAATTAGCACGACACTCGATTTCATGCATATTTTTGAATGTCCCGCAGTGCATTTGACATTCAGCACGACATTCGATTTCATGCATGTTTTTGAATGTCCCGCAGTGCATTCGACATTCAGCACGACATTCGATTCATGCATGTTTATGAATGTCCCGCAGTGCATTGGACATTCAGCACGACATTCGATTTCATGTATGTTTTTGAATGTCCCGCAGTGCATTGGACATTCAGCACGACATTCGATTTCATGCATGTTTTTTAATGTCCCGCAGTGCATTGGACATTCAGCACTACATTCGATTTCATGCATGTTTTTGAATGTCCCGCAGTGCATTGGACATTCAGCACGACATTCGATTTCATGCATGTTTGTGAATGTCCAGCAGTGCATTCGACATTCAGCACGACATTCGATTTCAAGTTCAGTGTGACAATGAAAAAGGTAAAATGTTTAATTTTTTGTGGTGTTTGTTCCGGTTTTTTTTATTATAACCCAGCGCTTGAAGCGATATATTCAACGTAACGAAGAGCAGCCAAAATTTGTAGAACAACTTGCAACACATATCTTTGAACAAGAGAATGGAGAAATATTTTTAAGAATTTATTAATTACATGAAACTTAGCTTTTGAAGAAAAACTGTGTGAAATCACAACAACAGTCCGTTGCTAGGTAAAATTGAAACATGTCACAGTGCACAAAAAATTACATGGCTTGGGAACCATGTATCGAGGTCTTTCGGTAACGTGGCCAGTTTACCTTTAAGGCCATCATACCAGTACTGTGTTTCCTTAAAAATAACAGTTGCACAATAGTGATCTTCTCTGTGGAATGTGATTCCAGCCATTTTATACACATGTCCATTTATGATCAATTCTCTGCTTTCTAACAGTTCATTTGTTTGAATCTTGCCATATAATCCGAGTTCGTATACTCGGACAACAATGACCGGAGTGGGCGATACAAATTGCGTAATACGCCGCTTGCCTTTGCACGTTTCATCGTCGTCACTAGAATCACTAAAACAGAAGTGGGAAGGAAATAAAGCGTGCGTTTTGTATGTGGCTGGTGTGATTCTGTGTGTGTTCTTTAATTTGTCCGCTAGTTTTTAAAGACGTGCGCTTGAAAGGGACATTTATTATTTAAGACTGATTGTTGCATTTTATTGATAAAAGAGTATTTGAATACATACTGAAGATCCTGTAGAAAAATAACTTACAGATTAATATCAATACAATTATTTAAAAAAAACAACAAACAAACAAACAACAACAAATTTGTTTGTGTCTGTGATCATAATTGCTAAATCCTACATCTTAAGTTACACCTTTTTAATGATAGTTTTTTTTCACAAAAAGTGTAATGTGTTCTCCCTTTTTGAATCATTGGAAATATCATGTTTGGTAAAATGATTCTAGAATTTTCTCGGCGAAATAAAATTGGTATTAAGACTGGTCACAAGAAACAATATGATATTGGATTTAAATTGATTGTTGAAAATTAACCACTTTAGTATGAGCAATAAGACATATACCTCAGGTCAGGATTACGCCTGCCGCATGGGGTATCATCGTTCAGCCATTTATCTACCAAGTACTGCACACAATGGAACTGTTCTTCGATGCTGAAATAATATTTCGATGATAAATCACTGAATTAATGTATCAATCCATTCCATGTTAATAAATATGTGCAGATACATATGATTCTATTAGTTTTCCTAACCTAATAAAGCCGTAAAAATGGTTCAGCGTTAGAAATATTTGCAACCAGTGGAAGGATCGAACCCTGAGCTAATCGGGCTGCACTAATAAATCATCTCATGTTATATGGCTAGGTAACTTCGGCGGCATACAACCGCAAGAAATTGGAAATTCGTATTCAATTATCAGAGGATCTAAATACACTTTTGCAAGCGTCGTTAAACAAGCAAGCAATGCGGTCTCCCATTAAAGCTCTGAACATGTCACAAAGTCAGAAATATTTGCAGCAAGTGGGGGACTCG
The DNA here is from genome assembly GCA_038501625.1 of Corbicula japonica. Taxonomy (NCBI): domain Eukaryota; kingdom Metazoa; phylum Mollusca; class Bivalvia; order Venerida; family Cyrenidae; genus Corbicula; species Corbicula japonica. The sequence goes on from JAZAYU010000825.1 coordinate 19,334, forward strand.
AACCCTTGGCATCTTGTTTACCGGGCGAAAGCTCTCCCGACAGAGATAACCGGGCTGAACTGTAATCCTGTGATGTGCGATACGCCGTAACATGATTAAAGGAATTATGAAGGAATTTGAAACCAACTTGTTATAATAATAATAGTTGTCTCACATCGAAACAAACAAAAATGGACACCAAATCTTTAGATAAAAACATAACAAGAAATAAATTTAATCATGGAATCAAGCATAGGTCGCATCATAGATTGATACATTGGATGCTAATAATTTAAGTTGCATAATTATTCAGGACAGTATTTTGTTTAAAGACTATTCGAATAAGTAATTTTGCAGTATTACTAAAAGTACAGCTCTGGAATTGAGATGAGTATAAGAGTTTAAGAATCTATTCATCTAAAGGGACCTGAATTGCCTCTCCAAAACAGAAAAAAAACATCTCTAGGATTACTTTTCACAGAAGTTATTTGAAATGCGTCTGTTTTGAAAACAATAAGTTGTTTCAACAACTACTTTATACGATAAAATCGCTGTAGTTAAACATAAAATTCCAAAGAAAAATTCAGAAATGGGAATAAAGGGAAGTAACAATTGCTTAAAATGGGAATAAAGGGAAGTAACAATTGCTCAAATTTTGCATGAACAAGTAGACGTACATTATTTATTTCAATTGACCAAGTGATACTTTGAAGCAAGCACATTATTGACGAAGTTTTCCTTTACATCTTACTATCTTTCCAAAAGCTAGTAACCAACCTTTAAAACTTAGATCTCAAATTGTGACTATGCTACTGAAGGAAAGTTTACGATAAATTCACATGCACAATTTTATATAATTAAAGAGAACAGTATGCAAAAGGAAAAGTGTGCTTTGAAAACTCTCAGTATGCTTCGTACAAATCGTGTGTACGGACAGAAAAAAAAACGGACGAACGGACAGAAGTTACGGGTGAATAAAGTAAACTCCTTTACTTCGTTCGCGGGAATAATGCTAATTTAAAACGGAATCTTTTGTGAAAATGTTGAAGCCACCACAAAGAATTGTCGTAACTTACCCACACATTATGCCTCCTTTTTCTTCTTTTGTATTTTCTACCGGACAGGGACAACCAGGCTGGTCACATGCGGAAACAATCCTTGATATCGTGCTTTGTGATATGTATTTAAAGATGGAATTGTATTCATCACCATGCAGATCAGTCACTTGTTCAATCCTGTGTTCTATAAAATTTGCCCATAACAGTTTGGCAGAACAAAAATCTTCTTCATTCATCAATGTCAAGACTGATGCTAGTGTTTTGTAGACCTCTTCTTCGTGCGATTGTAATTTTCCCATAAAGTCTTTGTGTTAAAGTGAATACACATGCAAAGCTGTCAAACAGTTGTCTATGGGGCAGGTATTTGATAAGAAGATATTTTGTTGTTTTCCTCACCATTTCATAACTTTTGGGAGTATCCCCAAAGTGATCTTAGTTTTTACGGATGGGTGATATTTTCGTTTCTTATTTTTTTTGCTTTTCTTCTTCCATACCTCATTCACAAACATGCATGAAATCGAATGTCATGCTGAATGTCCAATGCACTGCGGGACATTCGAAAACATGCATGAAATCGAATGTCGTGCTGAATGTCAAATGCACCGCGGGACATTCAAAAACATGAATGAAATCGAATGTCGTGCTGAATGTCCAATGCACTGCAGGACATTCAAAAACATGCATGAAATCGAATGTCGTGCTGAATGTCGAATGGACAGCGGGACATTCAAAAACATGCATGAAATCGAATGTCGTGCTGAATGTCGAATGCACTGCGGGACATTCAAAAACATGCATGAAATCGAATGTCGTGCTGAATGTCAAATGCATTGCGGAACATTTAAAAACATGCATGAAATCGAATGTCGTGCTGAATCTCGAATGCACTGCGGGTTATTCACAAACATGCATGAAATCGAATGTCGTGCTGAATGTCCAATGCACTGCGGGACATTCAAAAACATGCATGAAATCGAATGTCGTGCTGAATGTCGAATGCACTGCGGGACATTCAAAAACATGCATGAAATCGAATGTCGTGCTGAATGTCCAATGCACTGCGGGACATTCAAAAACAAGCATGAAATCGAATGTCGTGCTGAATGTCGAATGCACTGCGGGACATTCACAAACATGCATGAAATAGAATGTCGTGCTGAATGTCGAATGCACTGCGGGACATTCAAAAACATGCATGAAATCGAATGTCGTGCTGAATGTCCAATGCACTGCGAGACATTCAAAAACATGCATGAAATCGAATGTAGTGCTGAATGTCCAATTCACTGCGGGACATTCACAAACAAGCATGAAATCGAATGTCGTGCTGAATGTCGAATGCACTGCTGGACATTCAAAAACATGCATGAAATCGAATGTCGTGCTGAATGTCGAATGCACTGCGGGACATTCACAAACAAACATGAAATCGAATGTCGTGCTGAATGTCGAATGCACTGCGGGACATTCGAAAACATGCATGAAATCGAATGTCGTGCTGAATGTCGAATGCACTGCGGGACATTCAAAAACATGCATGAAATCGAATGTCGTGCTGAATGTCGAATGCAATGCGGTACATTCACAAACATGCATGAAATCGAATGTCGTGCTGAATGTCGAATGCTCTGCGGGACATTCACAAACATGCATGAAATCGAATGTCGTGCTGAATGTCGAATGGACTGCGGGACATTCAAAAACATGCATGAAATCGAATGTCGTGCTGAATGTCGAATGGACTGCGGGACATTCAAAAACATGCATGAAATCGAATGTCGTGCTGAATGTCGAATGCACTGCGGGACATTCAAAAACATGCATGAAATCGAATGTCGTGCTGAATGTCGAATGCAATGCGGTACATTCACAAACATGCATGAAATCGAATGTCGTGCTGAATGTCGAATGCTCTGCGGGACATTCACAAACATGCATGAAATCGAATGTCGTGCTGAATGTCCAATGCACTGCGGGACATTCAAAAACATGCATGAAATCGAATGTCGTGCTGAATGTTTAATTCACTGCGGGACATTCAAAAACAAGCATGAAATCGAATGTCGTGCTGAATGTCGAATGCACTGCTGGACATTCAAAAACATGCATGAAATCGAATGTCGTGCTGAATGTCGAATGCACTGCGGGACATTCAAAAACATGCATGAAATCGAATGTCGTGCTGAATGTCGAATGCACTGCGGGACATTCAAAAACATGCATGAAATCGAATGTCGTGCTGAATGTCGAATGCACTGATGGACATTCACAAACATGCATGAAATCGAAGGTCGTGCTGAATGTCGAATGCACTGCGGGACATTCACAAACATGCATGAAATCGAATGTAGTGCTGAATGTCCAATGTACTGCGGGACATTCAAAGACATCCATGAAATCGAATGTCGTGCTGAATGTCGAATGCACTGCGGGACATTCAAAAACGTGCATGAAATCGAATGTCGTGCTGAATGTCCAATGCACTGCGGGACATTCAAAAACGTGCATGAAATCGAATGTCGTGCTGAATGTCCAATGCACTGCGGGACATTCAAAAACATGCATGAAATCGAATGTAGTGCTGAATGTCCAATTCACTGCGGGACATTCAAAAACAAGCATGAAATCGAATGTCGTGCTGAATGTCGAATGCACTGCGGGACATTCAAAAACATGCATGAAATCGAATGTCGTGCTGAATGTCGAATGCACTGCGGGACATTCACAAACTAGCATGAAATCGAATGTCGTGCTGAATGTCGAATGCACTGCGGGACATTCAAAAACATGCATGAAATCGAATGTCGTGCTGAATGTCGAATGCTCTGCGGGAAATTGAATGTCGAATGTTGATCCCACAGCCAACTTCACAGACTTATGAATTTGCCTATAAGTGGGCGCTAAAACTAGCGTTTTATGGTAAATTTGCCAGCTCTCGCGTGCACGTCCAATCTGCATGAACCGCACCAAAATAAGAATCATTACTTATATTTACATTTTATTCATTTTTTTCTTTAAATAAACTTAAGTCGAACGCTTTCAAAAATTAGTATTAAGTGAAAAGGGGGAGTAATACGTGGGAGTTTTCAATAGAAACAGCCATGACGTTACTGACGTCATTACGGGTCATGCGGTTCATGCAAAATGAAACGAATTTTTTTTAAACGAAGAAATCAATAGGAATGTAAATATTACGGCATGAATCAGTTAAGTCACATCAGTTCACAACTTTTCAAAGTATTCACCAGAATGCTCTAAACACTTACTATGGCGATACACCCATGAGTCAAATGCTGACCTGACCGCAAACCGAAGCTCTTCGTTGGACTCGAACCTGCGACCTCGTAGATCTGCCTTCAAACGAGGGAATATGCTGAAATCGCATGGTGCTAAGTCAGGGCTGTATGGCGCGTGGGGCAGTCTTTCATAGCCAAGGAAGTCTATGGTTCGTATGGTTTCCACTGCGCGGTGGGCGGGGGCATTATCCTGATGGAATATCAGGTTTTCGATCTCAGTGTTCGGCCGCTTCTTACGTAACGCAGCACTAAGGTGTCTCTGTACGACCTGAAAATGATTGGAGTAGCTCGTATTAGCACTTTGAAGAAAAATATTAACAAAACAAACTGCATGTTTATAATATTTAAAAATAAAAAATAAGACATAAGTGTTATGTTTTTACCTTTTGATAATACTCTTTGTTGACCGTTACACCACTGGGGACGGCATGTTGGAGCAGCATTCCCTGTCGATCGAGGAAGAATATGAACATGACTTTCTTCGTTGACCGGGATGTCTTTGCCTTCTTCGGTGGTGGGGACGAATTGCGCTTCCAAACCATCGACTCTCGCTTGGTTTCTGGGTCGTAGAGACTAATCCAAGTCGTCCGTTGTTACGATACGTCCGAGAAAAGAATCCCCTTCTTGCTCCCAGCGGCGAAGAAAAGACGTCGAGTGCGCGACGCGAGCTTTCGTCTCGTCGTCCGTTAAAAGCCGCGGCACCCACCTTGCGCACACTTTAGACATATTTAATTCCGTCGAAAGTATGTTATGAACTGTGCCGTGACTAATTCCTACAATGTTAGCTACATCGTCAACTGATTTCCGCCGGTCAGAGAGAAACACGGTCTTCACTTCTTCTCGAACGCGCTTTTTCGGCCGCCCACTGCGACGATCATCGCTTATTTCCTCGCGGCCATCCCGGAATCTCTTGTGCCAATCAAACACAATCGTCCTTGAACATGTACTGCCGCCGTTGCTTGGATTTAAGAACTTCCATGTTTCCGTAGGCGTAATCCCAGCCTTCACACAGAACTTGATGACGGATCTTTGTTCCGTACGCTGTGGTGACGTCGCCCCGATTTCAGTTGACTTTTCATCCATGGCTACGAGAAACATTCATAAAACGCGGAATTTTTATGTCAAGACGTCAAAATTTGATCTTGTTTTGAAAAAACGTTTGTGTGACGTCATATTGACGCTGCGTGTAAAAAGGCGCGTAATAATAAAGATATGATCGTTTAAATAATAGTAAGAATATCGGTCATAAGCATCATTTCTAAGTGATCCGTACACTTGAACAGTATACTTTAGTTTCTTTAGAAAATATGATTTTATTTCAGTTTAGCTTTATTTCAGTTACATTTATAGGCAATAAGTGATAACTCTGGCGGGAACATAGTCTAAGCAGTTATATACATTCGACTTGTGAATACCTTTACCATTTTGTAGAGCGAGGTTTTGGTCTAGGGTCTGGATTTTCAAATGTAGTATCATAAAATATATTAGATCTGTTTTACTTTCTTACTTTGTGAGTGAAAATTTATTATGTCCTCTGCATTTTACTAATAATACGTAAGACATTGATTGATTTTACCTACACTTAGTAAAACTTAAATATTTGTGTTCAACTCGAAATTCTCATAAATTATTTTTTTTTATTTTCGAGGAAACGCAGGCCACATGGATATAATGCAAAAACGTTCAGTCACCTTTCATGTCAATCTATCATTATCATTTTACTTTTATTTTATTCTGAATTTGGATTCGTTCTTTGGTTATTGACTTTCTGTTACCAGTAATTGATGCAGAGGTCATCTGCACTACCGACTTTTTTGTAACTATGATTATTGTTCATTTATGTGCAACTTTTCAGGGCTTACTCCTTGATGGTTTGCATATAATTATGATGTAGACAAATGTGTTTTATGATTATTGATTAACACATAATTTGACTGTGATTCTTTCTGTGATTTGAGATATATTCTCACAGATATATTCACTTGTTTTGAAATCATTTACAATTAAAATTAAAAGTCATGTTTGATCTTTGTGTTTTACTAAAAGTACCTATAAAGAAAAATCGAATATCAATTGTATTGTTCTCGAAAATCATGTACTAGTAACCAAGACTGACGTTTCATTTTTATTTTATCTACAGTATGCCAGAAATACTGCGATTTACATTATCATTAAAACTTATGACTTCTTTCTGTGGTTCATTATTATCAAATTAGCATTAACTTTCCTTTGGTTAACCAAGTTGAAGATGTGTTTTTTTCATATCACATATTTTTAAGGCAGTCTGTAATTATTCGTACAAGTTGAGTCCAATTCGTTTCGAAGTAAGAACTTTGGTCTCAATTTTTTATAGCCCTATAGTTGCCGAATAGGCATTTCGCCCCTCTGGGGTTCATTGAAACCCGAAAACTTAAATGTCTTCTTCTTCTGTTGTCTTCCTCTTACCCTCGCTGCCGTGTCGAAGAAATGGTCCCTGTAAATAGTTAAGTTATGAGATAAAATCCTAAGTTATGCCTTGTGGCGTAATACAGAAAAATATCCGTGAGATATCAATAAATGTCTCCCTATCATTTGTCCAAGTTTCTACTCCTTCGTTTTAACACCCATGCCGTAAACGCTCGGTAACAAAATATTCCAACATCATTTGACTATCTCAAAGTAAAATACGAAATGTCTGATATAGTTTAACATCTCATCGAAAGAAAAATAATGAGTAACAAGTTCTATCGTGGAATATCATGAAATATCACGGGACAGTATGTATCAGTTATCGAGCTTGTTTTGTATGAATGATTACCGCTCTCAATGCAAAACTATTCTTTCCGTTCAGCAATATATATTGGCCGTTATCATTATCTTGTCGAAAACCATTTTTAAAATTTAGAAACAATTTGGGAGAGCACCGGACTGTCAATCAAAGGGTCTTGGGTTCGATCCCCAGTAACAGCGAAAGAATTTCTTCGTGATAAATTGATGTCACACATTGCGTGTGAATGTCATTTGTCGCTCAACACTGACTTCAGTATAATTAGCAGAGAAATTGTGTATGGTAAGATACCTGGGTTGGTGGACTGATCGCTGGTATATAATTCAGAAAGTATCGGCGTTAACACACCTACACCAAAAAGTACTACCTTGGGACAACACAGCGTATGTATCTGTTCTCACGACATAAACACACGGAAAGCCGTTCTTCTCGTTGAGTGAGTTCATCTGTACATGGTAATGTAAATGTTGGCACCGGATACGTTTTGTCGCGTATAGTCTTTATATAGAATGATCTGAAACAAAGATTTTGATGTAACTGAAATTCATAGGCAAATAAACATAAAACACCATCTCCCTCTCTCTCTCTCTCTCTCTCTCTCTCTCTCTCTCTCTCTCTCTCTCTCTCTCTCTCTCTCTGTCTCTCTCTCTCTCTCTCTCTCTCTCTCTGTCTCTCTCTAACTGTCTCTCTCTGTCTCTCTGTCTCTCTCTGTCTCTCTCTGTCTCTCTGTCTCTCTCTCTCTCTCTGTCTCTCTCTCTCTCTGTCTCTCTCTCTCTCTCTCTCTCTGTCTCTCTCTCTCTGTCTCTCTGTCTCTCTCTCCCTCTCTCTCTGTCTGGTCGCAATAGCGAGGTTTCACTGCACTTATAAAAAGGTGAAATATGCATATCATGAATCGCCACATTCAGAACAAATAGCTCCCAACACAGTCAAGAAGAAGAGAGAGGGAGAGAGCATGGTTAATTAAATGATCAGTTTGAAAAAAGACACCACAAACAATTAACAAAAATGAGAACCCGAGGGGTAACCGGCTTGGAACGGTCAGTGGCAAATTAAATTGCCACTGGGTGTTTAAACCAGGTTCTAGGGTGCACCAACCTCACACTTGCCCCAACAGGTTCTCATATCACAAAACAAATACAAGTTGTCTTGGTGAAATAACTCCAACCCACTGACGTTAAAATGCTCAAACAAGCTAGCCATTTACAAAACATTTGTTAACATGCACACATATACTGTGGTAATTTCGCGGGCTCCGGGACATAAATTTGCGAAAAAGATATAAATGATAAGTTTGCACGGGCATAAAGTATAAAATAGTGTAACTACGCCTTGTCATCACACTGGGTTTTAAATTCGCGCACTTACCGTAACACGAATGCACTTAAAAATATCATGATACCACAGTACCTGAATGTGGACGTAGAACAGTTTTAATAAGGCCAGAGAAAATAAATTATTAGATTCTCATCCGGACTTTGGGAAAAAAGGGGCGGGTGGGCACTTTTTAATTTTTATTTTTTATTAACGAAAAAGGTATTTCGGATTGGTCTAAAATCGGTTCTGTACGGAACAGAATATGTTTCGATTTTTTTACCAATACATTTTTGGGGGGCGGGTGGTTTTGGTCAGGGGCGGGCGGGGATGAGAATCTAAAATATTTTTTTCTTTGGCCTAAACTCTAAACAAACTTAAAGGAGGTTAGATTCTTAATTTACCTGTCTCCTTTCATCTTCAGTGCTGTTATTACAGCGAAATCAGACAACTGTTTCTCGACTCCCTCCGAAGTAAGGATCCCCTGTCCCCAGCGATCCATCTCCTGCATCGTTGAGAAAAAACTCTCTGAGAGTATTTGGAGCTCGAGCACAGTATGTTCCGCTCTTTGCAAGAGCATATAGATACAATTTGGCTTCTTTCCCTTTGACGACACCCATTTTAAGTCTAAAAAGAAAAAGAAAATATCTGATACGAATGAAAGGCATTGTCAAATGTTAATGTTGTTCTTTGGATTTTTTTCCTTGGCTCTTTAGCACTACAAACATTTCAATATATAAATATGTTCTATGACACAATTGAAATTAACGTGTTGTGACCGGGGATTTGACATTTCTGCTCAAAAGGGAATCAAGGGATCGGGCTCGTCTGATCTTAATATAGTTTAAATTTGAGTCAAACCTTTCTTCAAAGACCGATTTAGGGGAAAAACCGAAGAGTTGTCTTTATAGGCAGTGTGTTTTCTTCTCAGGTGAGCACGTTCTTTCAATAAGTAACTTGTTTTCACGGGTGGTCTTAGAATACAGGTCAAAGCTGGACTGGAGGTTATAAAACTGAGCATGGAAACCAGTCTCAAATCTCAAGCATCTGATTGGCTGAAATGGCGACTGGTCACCATTTCAGCCAATCAGAGGCTTGAGATTTGAGACTGGTTTCCATGCTCAGTTTTATAACCTTGAGCACAGGTCTTTAGAACAGGTTCTACTATATTCTATACATGTTATGTATAATTCTGCATCTCTTAAATAGACCAGTATTTCAAATTGGAACTCTAACCAGTTCTACAATCATAACTGAATGAGACACCAATTTGTTCCTTTTGTTCCAGATTCGGCGCGTAAACTGTTCTACTCTCTTTTCACCCCCACCAGCTCTCGTGAAAAACTGCCCTGATTTACAAATTACCGAAAGGACAAATCTCAATATGAAAGTAATGCTACCGCAAAAAGATTATTACAACTAAACGCATACAAAAATTTTCAGCCTATTAATACACGTTAAATGTACATTTTGATGTGGAACTACGTTGCCTGATATGGAACTCTATAGTCTGATATGGAACTCAAAAATATTATAGCGAATAATTCAGCAATACTAACTTTTTCTCCAACGAAGTTTTGTCCCATGGCGGATTTCATCTAACTAAACTAATATATACGAAATTCCCACGTAAAAATCAGATAAACAAGGTATTACTTTGAAAAAATGTGTCAACAGCGGCCTACAGTTATGAACAATCGTCGACATTCAACACAGTTTTTACAGTCAATTTTGAACTTATCAAAAAGAGACTAATATCATCTTGTTCGTAATTAAAAGGAGGGTCGAATAGCATTCGAGTTTTTCCGGGGACGGGGTCCTAATTTATGTGATCGATGAAAATCTAGGATCACCTACCTTTTTCGGTGTCAATTTTCTTTCTGATATGGAACCCCGGAAGCGGCTGATATGATTTTGTCGGGAACGCATGATGAGTTCCATATCAGAGTTCCCCCGGCTTGGTAGAGGAAATATTGTCAATTATTAACAATTATTCACAAAGAAAGACCATTTAAGCCAAAGCAAAAGCACATTAGATGGAGGTAGGATACGGCATTTGAACAACTCGAAACATTTTATGGTATTATAAATAAAATAAATGTTATGGTAAATGAACAATTATTGTCAGTCATCCTGATGACCGACATATTATAATGGACCAAACTTGAACTTTCTACCTGAACACCGGTAACAGCGATTTAAAGCAAAGATCACGGTCCAGACGGAACGGATAATTTAGACAAATAGATTCATACTCAGGCGGCAGTAAACGGTTATTCTGATATATCGCAAAACTGAAGAATCACAGCCGACACGACAAGTCCACTTGCTCCCTACTAGCACATACCTGAAACAGAAAGGGCACATGACTGACATCACAATGACATTCAGTTTATGAAAACAAAGCAAAATTATATTCAAAACATATCAGTTGAATTTTAAGCACCATTAACTTTCAAATTCTGGAAGCGAAAACTGGTTGGCCGACGAGGCAAAATTTCAAACATTCATCAGTTCACAGCTCTCTTATTGCCAACGACCAAAATAAATGCTTGACACTCACACATGGTAAAATCCCTACTGTTTCATTAAATCACACTCAAAATATACCATAACCACCTAGATTTTGCACTACTCACACTTGTTTGTATGCCTCTTGAGAATTGCAAGTTAAACTGAAGGCAGAGCCAGAAATGTATTAGTTTCGCATTTCCAAGCTACTTCCTCACACTGAAAGTGTCAAGGTCAAAAATAGCATGTCAGGCAATTTTTGGAGATCCTAGCTACACATGTGAAACTGCAAATATAGAATCTAAAAATATTTTAAAGTGCCATGAAGCTTACAGTTTGCCCACTTACCTCTTATCTTCAAATTTGACCTGGGCCAATTCGCATCTATGGCTACAAACTCTTTACTACCTCCTTAAGAGCAGAGAGTGATTTCCTTTAAGCCATTAACTCATCTCTGTTCAAGTTTAGAACCTTTTCTGAGCAAATGAGACCTAAACCAAGCCAATATCTTCATCCTGGCAGGTGTAAAGAGCAAATGACTATCACCACTCACTTTCCAAAACTGACCAATTTTGCCTCCAGTTACAGTCAAGTACATTAATACAGTGCTTCTAAGAAATGCAACCAAACAGACATTGGAACCAGAATACCTGACAATCATATACCATAAAGAAGCTCATAGAAGATGAACAATGAAAAATATGCTGTTACAAGCACTTATTTTTGTAAAAATATGTCAGGCAAAGCAAATTTTATCAGTCAAACAGGCAAAACTGGCCATAATTCACTTTGATCACTCACCTACCATGCTGTCATCATGTTTCAGTTGCTCATATGAACCACCTGCATACCTTCCTGCCAATCAACTGCCACTTTTCAACCATTACATACATCACACTTTATGTTTATGCTTGCTCTAATGTCACCAGAATGATGATTGAATTATAAAATGGCCATGAAAAATAGCAAATGAAGAAATTCTTACCTGTGGCTGCAGAAAGGAATAATCAGCTTACTTGTAAATAGTCCACCGGATGTTCCTACTCGGGCTAGTCAAGCAATGGCTGACACTAAATAGTCCCATTTTTTTGCATTTTGGGGGCATTAATTGACAAGTATGGGCTGAAAGGGACATGTTTAGTAAATGGCATGCTTTTACTGACACACTGATATCAAATTTATGTTTAGAAATGCAATCTATGAAAAAAGGCCCCGGTTTTAAGACGGCATATGAAAAACAGTTTTGAAGTTCACACCGTAGTGAAAAAAACAGACCACCGGATTCAAGATGGCAAATCTCTGTTAATTGATACATGACCCCTACTTTTCTTGCTGGAAATGGATAATACAAACACTTAGCTTTAAAAGCATGTAAGTTAACCCCTTGGGAAATGGTACCAGCTATGATTGCCAGCATGTTGAAGCATGTCATGTTTACTATAGCTTATATAGGGAAATCTATTTACAGGTCTTACACCTATAAGAAGTACAAGTGGAGGGCAGAATTTGAATATTTATATTGTCTGCAATATTATTTTCCACTAAAATTGTGTGCTGACCAATTTTAAGCAAACATGAAAGTCAAAAATCAGTATAACTGTGTTACAGGAGGCAAAATTAGGTTTTAATTAGGTTTGGGGCCTTTTTAAACTGTTTTTGCCTTAAAAATGCCACAATTGATACCCTGTGTGGCCCATTTTGCATGTGTCAGCTCAAAAAGTGAGTTGCTTTTATTAGTTGAGATGTTTTACTATTATTCATAACCATGTTTTTGAGAAATTTGATGGTTTTCAATTTTTATTAGAAAGAAATGAATTCTTAGGTTTAGGCGCTTGGCCGCAAACGCGTACCAGAATAGGTGGTGTTGGAAAATTCCTCTTATTGAGTTCATTTTTGCTAACTGAATGCTGAAACTTGGTAGATATATTGCAAACATCATATTATTGAATAAAAACAGAAAATATAAGATATTGAAAAACACAAGTTTTCTTATATAAGAAGTACAAGTGGAGGGCAGAATTTGAATATTTATATTGTCTGCAATGTTATTTTCCACTAAAATTGTGTGCTGACCAATTTTAAGCAAACATGAAAGTCAAAAATCAGTATAACTGTGTTACAGGAGGCAAAATTAGGTTTTAATTAGGTTTGGGGCCTTTTTAAACTGTTTTTGCCTTAAAAATGCCACAATTGATACCCTGTGTGGCCCATTTTGCATGTGTCAGCTCAAAAAGTGAGTTGCTTTTATTAGTTGAGATGTTTTACTATTATTCATAACCATGTTTTTGAGAAATTTGATGGTTTTCAATTTTTATTAGAAAGAAATGAATTCTTAGGTTTAGGCGCTTGGCCGCAAACGCGTACCAGAATAGGTGGTGTTGGAAAATTCCTCTTATTGAGTTCATTTTTGCTAACTGAATGCTGAAACTTGGTAGATATATTGCAAACATCATATTATTGAATAAAAACAGAAAATATAAGATATTGAAAAACACAAGTTTTCTTAAAGTGACATAACAGACTACAGCTTAAGGCCAAATCCTGCCTATCTGGGCTAAAATACCCGCTAAACTAATAACAGTGTCCATGGCAAGCCCTACATAGTTCTAGAACTTGATTTTCATTAGTCGACCAGAATTTAAGACTCGGTTCGCAAAGCTCGGACTGTGGAAATTTGCAGGCCGAGCTTAATTTTTCTTAATTATTTTTTATCGGCTTGATTTTCTAGCAAATATTATGCCAAATGCTCTTTCGCAACAATTTGAGACATTTTCATGATGTATTTGATGGACTTTCTATGAAAATATACATTTCTGACATTTCGCGACTGGTTTTTATGGCTCGGTGCAGGATTTTTTTCTCAAAAAATGATGTCATTTTGCAAATATGGCAGTCCAACACAGAATTCTAGACCAAAATTATGACATAATGAACACTTACAAATTTCAGCGAAATCCTTAAGGCGGCAGTAAACGGTTATTCTGATATATCGCAAAACTGAAGAATCACAGCCGACACGACAAGTCCACTTGCTCCCTACTAGCACATACCTGAAACAGAAAGGGCACATGACTGACATCACAATGACATTCAGTTTATGAAAACAAAGCAAAATTATATTCAAAACATATCAGTTGAATTTTAAGCACCATTAACTTTCAAATTCTGGAAGCGAAAACTGGTTGGCCGACGAGGCAAAATTTCAAACATTCATCAGTTCACAGCTCTCTTATTGCCAACGACCAAAATAAATGCTTGACACTCACACATGGTAAAATCCCTACTGTTTCATTAAATCACACTCAAAATATACCATAACCACCTAGATTTTGCACGACTCACACTTGTTTGTATGCCTCTTGAGAATTGCAAGTTAAACTGAAGGCAGAGCCAGAAATGTATTAGTTTCGCATTTCCAAGCACCTGCCTCACACTGAAAGTGTCAAGGTCAAAAATAGCATGTCAGGCAATTTTTGGGGATCCTAGCTACACATGTGAAACAAACTGCAAATATAGCATCTAAAAATATTTTAAAGTGCCATGAAGCTTACAGTTTGCCCACTTACCTCTTATCTTCAAATTTGACCGGGGCCAATTCGCATCTATGGCTACAAACTCTTTACTACCTCCTCAGTAGTTATTTATGGATAGACTCTTACGCAGTCGTTATTTATGAAAACCTATAGGCCTCTTATTGGCTGTTGAATGACGTGACATTTGGAGTCTGTACCTATTCTTAAATCCTCTCTCCAGCTTTAACAGCTTCTTATAAGCTAGACTTATTACTAATCAAGATATTTCCGACAAAGAACAATAAACATATACATTTTGTTTAGTAGATATACAATAAATACAATAAACAAAATAAGATGTACAACTTATAACTTTATTAAACCAAAGCAACTACAATGTGTAGAGCGCACTTGGCAGAGATTAGCTAATGATTTCGCTTACCAGATATGGCAAATCTCCTATCTACGAACTTGTGCAGCATTTTGTGAAACTCGGGGATTAGGGGTATCCCAGGGAATGTTTAACATGTTTAAGCTAGCTCGATATGGATTACATTCGTGACAAACTTTTGAATTTTGGTCTACTTCCAAGTTTATTATTAATTTGTTTGCAAACAGGGTTAGATTTATCACCAGCTTAAATACATCTCATTCGAAAGAGAGATACCTATAAATAATCTTACATTTCGTATGACATCCAATAAATACCAAGCGCTTTAATTTCAAGTGGCTTAAGTTCAAACTTTTGTCTGTATTATTAAAAGGTTGTGCTAATGACCGACTAGCTTTTTGGAAAGCTAAAACTTGTAATGATTATGACGTGCAGCTGTAAGAATAGATCGGTGTAATAGGTGATGGCTATAAATCAGTGACTAGGTTACGAGGCCTCAAATTACTATAAGCATTCCCATTGAGATAATCCGCAATGTAAACAAAAGAATTACAATAATAATTCTTACAGACATTTTTTATGTTTCTTTTCTAATCTAATTTAAATAAAAATTTGTTCTGCAACGGAAAACCAATTGCAATTTCAAGTATAATGCTCAGTGAGCAGGAAAATCTAAATAATGTTAAGACATTAAACGATAAACGTGTTTCTGTCAGTTCAAGTCCAACATAGATGCTAGATCAACATTGTTAACGAATACTTAACGACTAGACAATGTTGGCGCTGATAATTATTGCTAAATATTTAACATCAGGAAGGAAAATTTGTAAAACTTATTTACATATTTAAACCATGGTCTTATATAGGAATACGTGCAGTAAATGTCCAACCTTTCAGCTTTTGAAGAATTTCAACATCCGAAGTAAATCGTGTATGGGCATTAACAAATTTTTATATTTCATACAGTTATTGGCAACAGATTTAAAGCTTATTCGGAGTTTATAGCAATTAAGTTAAAGGTTTAGAAAATAATTTCCCTAATATATTATCTTATCCCTTTTACAGAAGATAATATGTGAAGTATAACCCCAATTGTAGCGTGTCTGTTTATGCGTGTGTACAGTGTGCAAGCGTTTTTGTCTTTGTTTTTACTTGCATTTCTGTATTTGTTCTTATTTACTACAAATATATACTTTCCGACTATACAGTTCATTCTGTAAAAATGTTATAAACAAAGGCAGGCGGAAAATCTTTAATGTTATCGTTAATGCTGTCGCGAACTGGGTATTCAATTACTCAAAAATGCGCAAAATCAAGTTATTTATCATACAGCGCTAGATATTATCTCTCCCCTGCAAAAGGTCAGGTCACCAATTTCACATTTTACATGGGAGGCAACTAATTTTAATACATCAAAGTCCATCCAACATCGCAGAGGTTACTTCCCTTGCAAATTGCTGTGTCCGTGTTATCTCTCATTAAATTAACTAAAATCGAATGACAATTTTTGTAATGCGATTTTATTTGAAAGTTAATTTTAATAATATCGTTTAATAATATCCTTTCCAGACGCGTAGGAGAAATTTGAACGTTTGGCCCGCTGAAGAGATGATGCTTGCTGCAACAATAGCAAAGTGGCATATCGATAAATTAAGCAATTGTATACTGCAATTAGTGAATAATAAGATTTAAATGATCAGAAGCTAGTGTTAAAAGTTTTCTACATGATGTATATCGTCTTTTTATAAAATAAGGATCTGCATATCGAAACACAAACACAAACATATGTATAAGTACTTATAAAAAAGACGTGAAAGTTTCACGTGTGTGAGTCTCTGTCGGTTAACGTCATAAAATAGTTTTCGGAAAGGCCGATTTATTTTTTGCATACTACTCCTTCATTTTACAGTATGGTTGTTATTTCCAATTTTCTTTTCATAACAGTGTGGTGATTTACGATTACTTTATTTCTCAGTTATAATGTTGCACGTACATCACAGCGACTCGTCTTACATAGGGGACGAACGAGGGTTAGGGGAGAGTGTAGGATGACTTTTATTTTGAAAAGTCTATAAATCGAAAAAGGTGCGTGCCAACAGACAAAACATGTAAGTGATGGCGTAACGATACCAAAATCGAATTTTAGACGATTATATTAATAATTGCTGCAAAATACAGTAAAATACCCGAAATCTAAAAATAAAATGTGGTAGTTTTGATGTTTCATTATCAAATGTAATACATTTAAAAAATATCCTGTCTTAGTTTTAAAGTTTATTGCTTTACAACATGAAAGTTGAATAACTAAGTATGAAATTCTTCTTCGTAAAAACTGGCTAAGTTAAAATATCGTACTGAAATTACTAAGTACGAAATTCCCGCTCACCGCTCAAGTTCGAAATGACGCCCGGAATAATAAATTCCAGGCGGACACCATTTTGTATTACGCCTGGACAAAAAGAAATAAATAGTTAAAATTCCGTCTCCGGTTCATTTCCAGGCGGAAAAAATGAATTCCTGCTAAAAACCAGCCGGACTCCGTCTACTTTCCGGCCGTAATCCGTCTGCCTTTTTCGTACGGTTGTAACTTTTGATTACAACTACATTAATATGCATTGTAGGTATTGTCTTTATACTGTTGTGGTAACATTCCTGTTTGTTTGGATTTAAACCAATAAAATTGATTTGATTTACAATATGTTTCACATTATTGCTGTTGATATCATAAGAAATCGGTCCGTTCTAATACCCCAAACCACTCCAAACTACCCCAAACCACCCCAAACTACCCCAAACCACTCCAGTTCTAATATCCCAAACTACCCCAAACTACCCCATACTACTCCAAACTACCCCAAACTACCCCAACCTACCCCTACTCGAAGCTTCTTCAAATATAATGCTAATTATGTTGTGAATACTGATAAGTACATTATAATATCTGACGAATAATTATTTTTCTATAGAAAGCAAAATAAACAACAAAATTTCAGTACTGACGTTTCTTACCATTAATCAAGTCTTAACACTTCAAAAAGGACGACAGAAAACGCAACAAGAAATAAAATTTGACTGTATAAACGAAAGAAGAGAATAAATCTATTGTTATTGTGTTTAATTATATGTATGTTTATCGATATTCAAAGCGATTCAGAATGACGTCATACAGGGAGTGTGAAACTTCCCAAACTACATATACAGTGTTTACACAGACACAAGAAATAGTGTTTTAAAGAAATACATTCGCAATATCGACAAACTACTTTGTTTTTTGTTTTTTTTAATAAATTGGTGTATCCGTAGCATTTCAAGAACATTTAATTTTGGTATTTCTGTTTTTAGGCGACAAACCAGTTACGAAAATCATCGAGTTGTCCAAACTGCGCTTAGATATATTATATGTATATTGTGTATATAAATGTGTTCAGTAAGCCTGGATTCCAGGCGGTGAAGTATTGTGTTTTCTTCATTTTTGAGGCACGCCACGGGAAAAGGTACCTTCGGTCATTTTTGTGTCATGTTTGTTGTTACAATATTTAGAAAGAACTTTCAATTTTTCGGCGTAGCTGTCTAAGCTCACTTTTGACCTTATTTATTAACCAATGAAATGTTGTAAATAATACTGAATATTATATTATTATGCAGCGGGAAAATAAAATAAACTATTTCGATTGGTAGCTATTTCCACCAGAGAGGCATCTAGCAGGGTATAGAGGTATCTATTGGTATTTTTAAACAATTAGTTTACACTGTTTGAAACGATTATTGCTGTGACGTTTAGATCTTTGCTATATTCTTGTGTTGAAAGATGTTGAAATGAGGCACACTACAGTACTCGTCATTGGCTAGGATTATTTGTCAACAACAATACAGTAACTCTTTTATATCAACCTATAAAAAATGAAAGTGACAGTAAGTGGAAATGGCTTAAAGAAAACGATGTTAAACTTTCACTGTAAAGCTTAAAATTTAAGTAATAAAATCTGCGAGCTTGAATTATTGTAATATTTGTGAGATTTTAGTTCATGGAAATTTATCCCAGCTCTTTCAGTAATTAAAATATTTAAACGTCTCTTAAATCGGGCAGCTGTATATAATATGCTACACGATATACATAAACAATGAGTTCGCTATTTTAAAAGTCTTGAAGTCTTCACTAAATATATTTTATTCTTTCGGCAATTGATATATCATCTAATACATTATGTTTTAATAATAAACACAACCAATGCCTTTTACAATACGTTTCTTATATAAAACTAATTCTTTATCGCGACTGACGATTTTACAATAAGCTTACTTGTCTTAAATCTGGCAACTACGTGTAATATGTTACGCGAAAAAACTTCGAGTTCGCTATTAAAGCAATTGCCGTCAAGTCAGATCTAAGAACAGGTTAGCGTAACGGTTTTCAGTAGATGAATTTTATCAGATTGGAATTAAAGCATACAGCGTTCACAGAGTAGTTGTGTTATATTCTAGAATTGTTTCATGTTCCTAGGAATTTCTCTTCAAGTTTTAAAGAAAACACTTATAACTCATTATTATGGTTTATTGTTCACAATAAGTCTTAAGATCTTTACTGAATTTCTTTATTATCTTGGTCATGTTGGTAATTAATACATCCTCTACTAATTTGTTTTTTATGTTTAATGTATTAATAAAGCAAAGACCTTTAAAATCCGTTTTTCATAATTATTAGATTCACATTTATAAACAAAATGAAAATCTATTTATCTGTTCCTTAATTTGTTTGGGAAGTAATTTTAATAAAAAGTCATTTTGAAGGATTCACAATGAAATTATTTAATTTACACGTAAATCAAGATGAAGTGAATAATACCAGCTACAAACTGCATCGTTTCATATACAATCTACGCCGTTTATCTTTTTTTAAGATATTTCTCGTTTAATATTTTTTCATAACAAAACAGTGATTTTGTTACACATTTTGACAATAAAATGGTATTTTTACCGCGAAATGCATAATAATTAATGTCGTCTGCTCAACTTTATGACGTGGTTTCAAGAATTGACGTCAAATGCCCGAATGTACCATTTCCCGTGACGCGCCCCATTTTTATCATGCACCCTAATGCTAAAGCTCCTATACCCGCCGGGGTGATATTTGTTTCGCATATCGGTCACCGACCCGATATTGCTTGCTCCGTGTTAAATTTATCATAAAAGCCGAGGACACCTGTCGTCCAATCCGGCGAGACCTCTCATACGTAACTCCGCCCACTAAGTGACGGAACTACTTTCCGGAAGCCATTGTAACTAATGTAAACAAATATCGATAACGAAACATTTTTCCGTATTTCACTTTATTTCATAAAATTTGAAAACAAATAACGTCGTTTTTGTCAGTTTTTTTTTAAGAAAAACGTTTATTAAACACTTCTAATTTGACTTTCTCCGGTAATTCGTCTGTTTTCGTCTGTTTTCAAATGCGTTATTCCTGTAAATTCGTGGCCCGTACGATTGGTGTTGTTGGCGAGATGTGGATTCATTTTTTCATGGGAAACTCTGTAAAAAAAAAAGAGAAAAAAAAAACACTTCGTTAAAAAAAACTTTGGCTGACTCCAAAACACTTACATTTTGAAACATGTCTGCAAAAGCAAAAATAATTGTGACAGACAGAAGAGTGCCACAGATTGCTTAAAAACTAGGTTTTGTGAAATAAAATTACTGGTCCACAATTATTTTGTGACAGAATAAAAGCGGAAGAAGAATTAAACCTCTTGTTGTAAACCGTCAATAGAGAATAACAGTTTTTTTTAAGTTTATTTAACAGTTTTTTTCTGCACCATTTTGAGAAGGGATTGGTGAAATACTGAAACATTTTCACTGAAAATGAGAATTTCAATTTAATTAATCAAATGTTGAAAAAAAAATTTAAAGTGTCTACACATTGATCACCAATCCCCCAAATTAAATTTCAGGCTTTTATGTGATTTTTCATCATAAGCAAGTAACAGATATTTTGGCTAGAATGCAGTTCACCGGTACGGTTTACATAGAGCTCGGGAAATAATATAAAAAATTTAATGCAAGCGGGGGCGTGGGGGCAGCAGCACCCATTAACCACTATATTCTGAACTAACTGTTCAATGAATAAATGAATTAAAATGGCAGAGGGGTTATGGGACGTCAACAACAAATTTTAAGAACCGGTAAACTGCAGGTGTCCCGATATTTTTTTCTTGCTCATGTTTTTGGAAAAACCATGTTTTGCAATTAGGAATGGGACTGATGGCCGTGAATGTTCTTCATGCACGCGGTAATTATTAATGCATAGTCTGTTGCTTTTTTTAACTATGAAATCTTTCAAAAAATCTTGAGTTATGATTTATCTTATAAATGTTACAAAGATGACAATTTTGAGCAAGTGTTTATTAAAATTAAGTTTCTTCACAATATTTTATAAAATTTATGCACAACATTTACTAATTATTTAGCCTACTTTTTCAGTGTTGACTTTAAAACCTAAAGTAGGAAGTGTTTTTCAATAATTTAAATTTCTGTCATAGTATATAAACATGCATAATTATGATGTTGTAAAATTAAACTCTGGTTTTAAATTTATACCTTTTTTTGTCTTTCACAACTCCAGTACAGTCAGTACCCCTAGTAAATTCGGCATGACAGAGACTTCCATTCATAGGGTTGGAAAATCATGGTGGGACCAACCTACAAAATGATATAAACCATGTTAAATCACATCGCAGGTACAGGGTTTTGAGGCAAAACTCATAAAAATTATACAAAATTATGGTTAATAGTCAATTTTTAATTAACCTTTAACTCCAAATATACACATTTTGATGCATGTGACTCCAGTGTAGAACCAGATCAACTGGCATTATCCTTGATTTCTATTCTCGATTTGCATCAGTTGCATCTTGGTCAGAAATAACCTAACGAATATAAAAGCGAACAGTTTAGATGGCACAAATGAGGCAGCTGATCTGGATCTACAATATTCACCCACGCAATAAAGGTATTTACATAATCAAATATTGGACAAGCTCTTTTCTGGCTTTTTTGAGAAAAAAGACCCTTTCCAAAATTGGGAAATTCATGTCAAGAATCATTCAAAATAGGTAAAAAATGTAAAACAACTGTAAAACGATTGATAAATCCTGTCTCATACTGTCCTAAAACATGTGTTTTTACTCACACTAAGCATCCAGATTTCCTGCACCTGTTCGGCATTAAAAATTTTATCTTTCAATAGGAATTTTTTTTTAATTAGGAGAAAAATCAAAATTTGCATTGGGAATGCATCAGACCCATGGTAAGCACAGCAAAAGGCCTGTGGAATGGAATCACTCATATAACCGGACTAAAATTGAAGATTTTTCTTTGTAACTTTTGTATTTGCACTTCTGATTTCAAAATGTGTTTATTTAACTGATAAAATTGTCCTGTCAATGGATTGTTGGGTGAACAGGTGAATTAGTACCCTGAAAATGAACAATTTTAAACACTGTCAAATTTACATTTTAAATTAAAAATTACCTTAATAATACATTTGAGATATCATCCTTCATCACTGAACAGGTCAAGTGTTGACTGATCTCAGTTACTGTAGTGGGTCTACTGTAGACCATGTTCTTTTGAAGACCAACATAGATCTATCTGATGAAACAAGTGATGTTTGCTATCATGGCCCCTCTTTAGTCTGATGGATATTCAAATTCGGTGCTGCGTTGATGCCTCATGTTATTAAAATGTCTCAGTGGCATTTCCTTGTTGTCAACTTGTTCTAGGGAGGTTCATGGTTAAGGTTTTTTTGAACTTACCTTCTGGCATAATGCAATTTACATGATACTTTATCAATATTTTTTTCTATAAAAAACTAAAATTTATAGTTTGATTTGGGCTTTTATCTATAAAGTAATATGTTATATTTAAAACAGCGTTTAAAAAAATATGTCTTGTGTTTTTGAGCGAGAAAAAAGTAATTTTCTATGATAATCTCCAAAAAGTTTTTTTTATTTGCTGCTATTTTGAAAATTTTCTACATAACGGGGTATGTTCTTAATCGACAATATCTCAGCTGTTTCTAGACATTTCTTCAAAATTCTTTTTGCAATTGGTTAACCTAATCCTGATCTTTGTTTTCTATATAAAATAATGCAGACAACTTTAGTTCATGACCGGTTAGAATGTCAAGAAAATAAGGTAAAATTCAACATGAAATAACTTCCAAATCAGACAGAGGAAATCGCTGGAAGTCCATTATTAGATTGGCCTAACTGTCCTCTTTCTGAAAATGTATTGGTTTATTATATTTAGGTTAGCTCATTTTAGCACATTTTAATTAAAGAACCCCATGAACTGCACATTTTTACATTAAAGTCAATGGGGAGTGCATTATTGGAAAAAATTGGTTATTCAACTTACTGATAAACAAGTGCACAAAACTGGTCTGAAAAAAAAACCAATATCGAAAAGTTTAACAAACTACAACTTTTTTATTTCTTAACGGATTTTAATAATTCAAACAGCATTTTACTTCTATCCATATTACCTTTTAAAACAACGTTGAATTTTTTAGAGATTTAAAAAAAAAGTTAAATGTTGAACCTCCCTACTTGTTCAAGTTGTTGATCAATGTCAAAAATTATAACGATGACACAAATCACTGAACTGGATTCCAGAAACATAGCAATACTTCACTTTTCTGTTGCCACTTTATTTTGTTATAAATCCGATTTCTGATTAAAACAGTTGTTTCTCGACATAGTTTCCACGAACAATTGTTAATTTATCAAATCACACCGGTTTTTGTCAGAAAAAAATGGCGTCCACGATCTCCCTAAATAAATTTGACTGATCGTATTCCTGAACAATAAACGTTCGTTTCAGCTTATTTTACTTCGTTTATTTGAAATTTGGATAAAAAATGTGTAGTTTATCGCTTCAAAATGTACTAATTTCTCAAAATTTTATGTAAAACATAACAAAAGGGGCCGTAATAAAGAAGAACTATTTATCGGCGCGTAAGAAATACCGCGCGCGTTGTTTACGTTTGTTTTTGAAAAAATCACGGTGATAAAACCTTTCATATTGAATTTATCATACACAAAATCACAGCGGTAAACCTATCCAGGTGAATTTAGCATACAGTAGAAAAACATCGATATTTTAGTGGTAAGTGCATGATAAATAGAATAACAGGTTACTGTCTTGCGATATAAGTGTTATCAGGCTCGGCCGATATGGGGGCGGAGGAGCTCGGCAGAGCCTCGCCCCTCCGCTCCCCATATCGGCCTCACCTGATAACACTTATATCGCAAGACAGTAACCTGTTATTCTCTATATATTCAACAGGTCTACAGCTCTCTCAACTTCATCATTCGTTACAAGGGTATTTCCTACTTATTGTTAATATTTCAATATTTTTGTGGGATAAGCTCGTTTTATGTAAACACATACTATTTTCTGCTAAAATTTTATTTAATGTTTTCTGTGTGAATAGCCTAAAAGTAAAGTTTAATCTCGATCCAACCTTAACTCTCTCATTCTTTCCTGTCAAATCGTTCACACATTCATTCACGCCTCCTCTATCTCTAAACCAATCATAACTCATACCAATGTAGATTAATACGCCAATCAACAACAACAACAACAACATTTATTCAGCATTAAGCAAAATATATTGCCTCTAGCCTACAAAAAATACTGGTGAAGGAATGGAATGACATGTGATATACTATCAAAAAACGAGAAGCGTATTCAGGAATCCATTAATTGTTTTTCTTTATCAAAAAATGGTGTTATAAAGGTTTAAAATACAGACACAATAAATATATCACTTTTAAATAAAATAATGTTTTATGTTCCACAAATTTTTCAGTCAGTTTCAAGATCTTGTCGTAAGAGACTAGCAAAATATATATACATAGAAAGGTTAATAATTTCTTTTTTGTTACAACTACTCATTAATCTATCAAATTTGTTTAAAGTTGGCCTAATGTTGTAATAAGGTTTCAAATATTTTTGACGGATACTCGTGTACAAAGGACAAACTAATAGAAAGTGGTACTCATTTTCAATAAAATTTAGATTACAGTATTTGCAATTTCTTTCGTCTCTTGGTATATTAGAATATCGACCTCTTTCTATTTCTAATTGATGTGATGACAATCAGAACCTGCTGAGAGCTATTTTAATTTTTTTCTCATGTATTATTTCAAGATATGGTTCTAAATTAAAGGAGTGCTTAAATCTGCTGTATGTTATAAGTCTTTGCGAATTATTTATGTTGCTATACCATTGTTGATAATATTGATCAAGTAGTCTTTGTTTTATAATGGGTAACACAATAACACAATTGTCTTGGTTGATCCATAAATCGGACGGACCTAGATTTTCTAATAAAGTTTTGATTTGGTGTGCCCAGTTGTGACTGTTATATGATATATTACTATTAGCATCATTTCTAAGCATAAGATAAGCATAATCATAATGAGTCTAAGATTAATCAAGTACATACAAAATAAATAATCATTTCAATTAGCACCATAGTGTACATAATTAGTTTTACTAATGTTGTCTGGGTTTGTTATTTCAACCTGCAGACCAAAACTAATCAACATATGGAATTTCAGATGTAGAAATACATCGAAGATATTATTAATAGAATCATTAACCTAATAGTAATTATAAAATCATTTTCATAGCCAGGTTACCCATTCTCTTTCTCTCTCTCACTTAATTTGCTCCTGCAAATGGAATTAATTAAAATACAAATTTCATGTGGACTTAGAATACAGTCAAAATACATTACAAAATCAAATAAAGTTATAAAATTGTTAAAATCAAATTTAACCCTTAAATAATTTTAATCACTATTATTCTATCATTTGCTCATCTTATTTTGACGTCAAAATTAAATAGTCCTTGTGTTATAAAATGAGGTCAGAATATTGTGTTCGGATCGATTTGTTGAAACATGCAAATAAATTTATTAAATACCGATAATAATTATGTCGATATGTTATAAATTTTTCTTTAAACAAGAACCGATACAAGTTAAATATTTTCTTTGAGTTTCTAGTAAAACCGAAATTTGCAGTATGATTATGCAAGTGGTATTTTTCTATTTAAATATCAGATTATGGTGATTATAGTGATTATTACAAATATACTTGTATTTCAAAACTTTTTGTTTAAAGATGTTTTGTGCCTTGTTGATTTTGTTATCGTATAATATGCTGCTAGTAGGAAACTTGAAACATCTCAACTCGATTATTTCAACTCGACGTGTTCAACTCGAGACTATGTTCTATTCTCGCTTCTCGAATTTTACCACTCGAAACTCGAGGTTTTCAGCTATAAACTCAGTTGTGTCACCACTAGCTCTATTGTTCAAGAATCCGGACAGAAAAATATTAAAACTTTTATTTATTTAACACAGAGGAACATTCAGCACACTCGGTTATAAAAACTATCAGTGACGATATTTTGAACTTGTGATTGAAAGTCTAGACGTTTTGTTAGACAAAAAAGAGATGTTTTGTTGGATTCATCACAAACACACGCACACACATAAAATGTATTTCGGTATAATTGTATTTATTAGTACAAAAAATACATTATGAAAAAATTGTTTTCATCCTTACATTCTTAAAACGAATAACATTCTGAAAACTTAAATTAAAATACAATTACACGTATGTCTAAACAGCACTAAAATGTGATCAAAATGCAATGCTGACTGATGGTATTAGAAATATAGACTCATAAAAATCTGGTTAACAAGGTAGATTGTAAAACATCATTCCACAACACTTAAAATTCTAAGTTGGAATATGGTGACACCAATGACAGAGGAAGTAGCAAAGCTTGTCATATTCTTTGAATATTCAAGCTTGAAATCAACAAACATACTTTTGGGTCTGAGGACTTAAGATAATACTGTGAGTGACAGTTGAGCAATTTATTATCCGAATAGAATGAAACATTCAAATTAGTCCATGAACAGAAAAGAAATGCTGAAGGAGTCTATTCATATTTACTATGGTTCCATTAAACAGCAAATTATATTCATAACAAAATTATACTGATTGTGTTGTTCAGTTACTGTTCGTCGATGAGGTCTACAGTAAAACGTTGTTTTTTGTTTGTATTATTTGATATCACAATCAAACAGTATAATTGTATTGACAATTCTTTTTCTTGTTCATTGACATAAACTTCCCAAGCAGCACCTTCTATTGCAGGAATTAGTGGTGGAAGTAATAAATATTTAGGCTGTATGCTCCCTCTACTGTCTAGAACTGTTAAACTGATCTCCCTACAGCATTCCATGTGAAGATGTTTTCCTGAAATATTAAATTCAACAGCCAATTAATTTACTTTCGAGAATAATTTTATAAATTTATTTGTTGACAGTCAAAATTGATTTAAACTATTAAGACACTTAAAAAATAAAATTTGTCAAATACATTGATTTTTTATGCTCTGATAATTACTTAATGTATCCTGACTCTTGACTTACTCTATGGAGACTTGTTTATCACATGGACAACAGTATAGTTCCACGTCAGCTGAACATATTTGGGGTCTGATCTGGATCTAAACTGTTTGCCTCTTGGTCAGAAATAAACTCACAAATCTAAACGTTAGCAGTATAGATCCTGATCAAACTGCACAGATAAGCCTGCTGTACTGGATATACACTGGTCACTAATGTGATAAAGGGTGTATTCATGAAGTAAAATGTCACAAGAAACCAACATTATAACTTATATTCATTCACTGGTAGATTCGGTGTGATGTCTCTGTATTACTATTATACATTTATGCAGCTCTAATACATGAAAATAAAGAAAATTTATACAAACCTTGTATCTGTTTACTATGGTAATGTTCATATTCTGTGCCATAGCTGTCTACCAATTCTGCATAATTATCAACTCTATAGCCTCGATTTTCTTCATGTAGTAGATAAATGAAGGATTTATGAGCCTTAAAATCTACACCACTTTAAGTCTGGTTCACACTGTCTCAGTTTTCAGCCGTGATGCGTCCCGGTTTGGACACGGGGGCAAACCGGGACCACGACCGTAGCGACGCCGGTAAGAATCGCATTGAACCGGGGATTGGCCTCGGTGGTGTGCAAAAAAATTAATTCAACCGTAACTTACATAGGAGCGAACTTAATGCTGGCATATTCCGGTGAGACCCAGGGCATCACTTTAAATTTTCCGTCATATCCGTCTGTCCACCGGAAGACCACCGGGTCAAACCGTTAACCGGCATGGGCTGTGTCCAAGGTGAAGATACGATGACTACCGGTTTGGCCATGGTGTGTCACGGAGGAGAGCTGACGAAGCCCCGACTCGTTTTGCACGGTAGCAGCAAGATAATGCCGATAAAGGATATGGCTACGGTGTAAGCCGGTGGGTGCCGATTAAACTACGGATGCCATATTTAAGCCATAATTTTATACTTGATTTTCAATCATCCCGATTTAATGTGGTCTTCCCGGCAGCGGTTCTGTTGTTTGGTAATGATTGTCCCCGGTGTCTAAACCGGGACGCACCGCGGCTGTATATCGGGATAATGTCAACTACGCTTCACGACTTTCCGGTTCATTACGGTTCAACCCAGTCTAACGGCGACAAATTACCGGACGTACCGGGTAATACACTGGGATATTGTGAAGCGGGCTTCAAGCGGCGGAATTGACGACCGCACGACTTCTCATTCATAATATTGAATGCTTCAAAACTTATATGACAAAACTTATTTATTACATATGTAGGTATATGTCACGGAACGTATATGTCACACGTGTGGGACATATTCGTCTGAATTAATCAGATGTCTTTAACATTTCTGCAATTAGGTAGTAAATGCCTGACCGCATATGTCACACATTTTACACAGCAAACCAATCATTATCATCGTCGTCGTAATCAACAATTCATCATCATAACAATGATAATCATCATCATCATCATCAACAACAACAACAAAAACAACAACAACAACAACTTTATCGCCTCCACAACCAGCAATATATTGGCTCGAGTGCACGCCGCCTTGCATATCAAATATTTGATTTGTTTAAGATGACTACTGTAATAACACATTAGTCTAAAACAACTAGTACTTCTACTACTAATACAACAATATTGCACCTTCTGCTGTTGCTCGTAATATGTTTGCTTGCAGTGTCTGCTTTAATGAGTTGCCTGTTCTCGTGGTCACCGCAGAACCCTTTTAGGTTAATTACTTGTTAATAGTCCACCGGATGTTCCTATTCGCGCTAGACAATGGATGACACTTATAAGCTCCATATTTTTTTGGCCTTTTGATGGCATTAAATGGCTATAATGGCCTGAAAGGAACTTGTTTAGTAAATGGCATGCTTTTACTGACACAGTGATCGCAAATTTATGTTTGGAAATGCAGTATATGAAAAAAGGCCCTGGTTTTTGGATGACATGTAAAACAGTTCGCATAGAAGTGAAAAAAAAAACAGACCACCGGTTTCAAGGTGTCAAATCTCTGTTAATTGATACATGACCCCTACTTTTCTTGCTGGAAATAGACAGTAGAAACAATAAGCTTCAAAAGCATGTAAGTTAGCCCTTTATAAAATGGTACCAGCTATGATTGCCAGCCTTTTGAAACATGTCATGTTTACTATAGTTTATATAGGGAAGTCTTTTTACAGGTCTTACACCTTTAAGGGCGCATGGGGACAGTTTCCGAGGCTGCCTTTAGAGTCTGGGACCCCATGCATGCTCACTTTGACTGAAAAAAAACTTTTTAAAGCTGATGTTGTACTTTTTTTGTTGCAGGGGTCTAGCTTTATGCAAACCACAACCAACTGTTCTACAGAAACAATCATTCATGATTTATTAAGTTAAGACTGGTCTACAGATTTAGTTTATGATGCACAGCTTCTGAAATGCCACCCCACACTTGCGGCTATATAGCTGAACTTTAACGCAGAATTCGTCCGCGTATAAAGCCGAGTTTGAATCTCTATTCGACTGCCATCTTGGCTTTTTATGAAAATGTGTTAGTGATATCCAAAGGAATGTAAATACTTTTATTTGAATCTATCGAAATGTCTGATCTTATCTATCTTACAAACAACAGTATATTCATTTACGTTGTATTCATGACAAACAAAAGTCATTTAATTGAGTGCATTTCACTGTTTCACTGTTTACAGCAGGGCTAGAACCGAACAGAGTACGATAAAGCGACATCCAGCGGCTTGAAGCATCTGGCAACAACATCTTGCTGGAATTAGTGGCGTCAAAAGGTTAAAAATGTTGTCATCTGTGTACACGCAGTTGGCATGCGTTACATTTGTTAGACATCTTCTTGACAGCAACAGACACAGTATCATCTTGATTAAACTTGATTTGGTAAGTCGTTTCCGAATCACAGCGGGTTCCGAATCAGTGCTAATTGAATGAAACCGGTCTGTCGAGATGCACATTCATTTCAAAATGGTCCGACAACAACATACATGTACACATACAAAAACTGATTTTAGAATTGCGTCTATGTGTGCGAATTCGCTTACCACAGCATTATTGCCGGACATTCTAACGATATAATATTTTAAGGCATCAGAATACAGTTATTTTCTATTGGTTGACCACATAGACGAAGTTCCGCCTAAAAGCGGTCGAATGTTTTTTTTCTGACATCTTTTATTACCGAGATAACCGTAGAAAATGGAAAAGAATGACAAACTGGTACAGAAGTTGTTTGTGTTTTAAAGCCAACATGACAAACAAACATTTCAGTCTTAATATCTCTCTGCAGTCACGCACACCTTGTAGCTGACACTTTATCCGGGGGTGGGGAATGGGTGACAAGGAAATCAAGACAAACTGACAACATAATCGATCTTGATCAGTTTATCATACAGTCTCCCCAAGTCCTGATTTTCCATGCAAATTCGGCCGAAATTCGACTCAAAATACTTCTTGCAATGAATATTCATATCAAACCCCTTTCATGCTAATATTTTATGTGTCCCTTATTTCCCAAGCAGCTAGAAAGTGTCTCCCATCCGTCTGGTTTTTTCAGCATTTGCCATTGAAATACCTTGTCCCCAAAATTCTTTTTAAATTCAGCCCGGCAGACAGCGTTTTCATACGGCAACTGTTTAACTAAGAACATACAAAGCTAGCATCCATGAATCTGAGCCACCGTGATAAGATTTTATATTTCATATACTATACAATATTAAAAAGAATTTGACATCTTTAATTCAAACGATGATTTTAATGCATTTTATTCACTGGTACCCCAAATACTTTGAAAATCCACGAGACCAAAGTGAGAAACTACCCCATGCCCCTTCAAATGTGGGCGCAATGATACACCAGAAGTTAAATATCCGTGTGTCACCGTAGTAGGTTGAACCAATGTAAATCCAATTCCCTAACGTTTTCTATCACATAAATTCCAATATAAACATAATATATCAGTCAAACCTCTCTTAAGCAGCCACCGAAGACAGTGACGAAAAGTGACTGCCGAAGACAGGTGGCTGTTTAAAACTGGTAAAAATTAAATGACAATTTCGGTCATATTCAAACTGCCTCTTGAACACCGGTGGTTGCTATTCACAGGTGGCTGCTAAGACAGGTTAAACTGTATATGAGAGTAAATGTCTACGTTTCCTCTTACCAAAACATATTATAGGAAATAGAGAGGGTTTATTTACTTGTAAGAAAATTATTGATATATAACCGAACAGACACCAATTTTAACGCGGTATCGCGCATACGGTGCAATAAATTTACATCCGCTGTTCCCGCATTAATCTCTTTGCAGAGTTGTCGTTCCTTACACTCACTTTACACCTCTGCGAAAGGCTCAATGTCAAGATTTTTTTACAAAACTTGACAGCCTTATTTTATTCAGTCATAGTTATGAATTTGAAAGCTTGAGGTAAAACAAATGACTGAAATCTGCACTATCATTAAAACCGAAAAAACACAAGCTATTTTAAAAGTAATTGCTGTACTATTTCTTTGAGTTAAAGTAAAAGTAGTTGAAAGTAGTCCCAGCCTATAAAAGAGGTGAATGTAATGAGCCGATAGTGAGAGCGGGTCTTTAGCTCAGTGGTTATTGCGTCTGCCTCCGAGTCCAGGGATCGCTTGTACTCCAACTAAAATTACTAACAGTCTTTCGGAAGAGACGTTAAACCGAGGTCCAGTGTAGCGCTTGGTGCTATACAACGGGTACTTAATAGAACCATTGACGACTCTGGAAGTAGAGAGTCCTCTGTATCTTGCACTATCCTCCAAAACCTAAAATGACTAACACTCTTCTAGAGGCGTCGCTCATGTGTTTCCGGTAACGACGATAAATAAAACTAAATACACACAAAGCAGATAGTGTACATAATGTCCTCGATCAGAGGCGGGGGGGCCTTAAACTGGGAATTAACTACAACAGCCGATAGTGTAGGAGAGTTTTCCCGCACAAGTCCGCCTCTATCAATCAAGATGCAGTCATGAAAGTGCTTTCGTTTATTTCTTGACATGTTAAACCTGTGTTGAACCTTATTTTTCACAAAACATGTTTTTCACACGGTGTGAAAAGTGCATGCGAGTACGTCACACCGAGTGAAAATTTCGCACGCATTTTACACAGGGTGTTAAGTACCAAAATTAATTTTATATCACTATAAGCTTTTAAGAGCGTTTCTTTTACATTGTAATTCAACCAACTTTCTTAAACATTAACAGATCTTTCTAATAAATATAGCTTTTCTTTATAATTTTCTAAGGTTCATAAAGTTTCTGTTGTTCAAAATAAGTAATTTATACATGAGACTAACAAACCCTACACCAGAAACTGTGCGTGTAGACGTTTTTCTTATTATACTATATTTTCGTGATACTAAAATGACATTTTGACATAAAAAAGTTACTCTATATCGGTTGACAGTTATTAACGTATAATTTCTTTCTTAATCATAACAAAATCGAGTAGATGATAATGGTGAAGACATGAGATTGACATGTGGTTAAAGGTCAGAGACCACTAAATATACTGAACAAAAAAGTATCCCCTTTTGATGCTTATGTTCTTTTTTTAAGACATTTTTTATTTAAAATGGAACGCTTATGGTTAAGTTCCATTGATCATGAACATGATCCTCCACAACAAGAACTGAGCAAATGCTTATCTTAATATAACAATTGATAAAGGATTAAAAACACATTTTCAATTTAAAGGGAGATAATTGCAAATGGCTCGAATTTCTAGTGTTGTTTATCAGGAACTATCTGTTTTATTACTTAATGTTTTGTGATTGTATTGACCACGAAGCCTGGAGAAATTGATTTTATTCTAATGAATGTGAATATCTTTTTGGAATCGCTTTCTTCTTCCTGAAACCCCTATTTTTACAAAGGGATGGATAACTCAGTTGTTATTGCAGATTTTTAAGATCATTTTATTTCTTTGCAATTATTACAGAAATGCAAATTTGTTCAAACAAAGAATTTTGATTTTCCCTTTTTCTAATTGTACAACATTTTAGGTAGGAAAGCGGAGACTTTTTATTTTTGCTGAGTATAGTTTTCCATACAGTTACAGTTTAAGATTTCGGTTATCCTTTGATTTAGTTTACATGACCTTTTCCAAAATAATTACCACAGATTAACAAAGTGGCAATCTTGGACAAAGCAAAATAGCCAGAAATAAGGGTCTTCACGAACTCGTTCTCTTAGCATTTTAAGTAGTCACCCCCAGAATTTATACAAATATTCAACCAACAATAAGAAAAGTACCAACTTCATTAAGCGCTTACCACACTCCTCCCCAGCACGCTCATCGATAAAAAGAAAAGTATCAAAATCACAATAAAGGCAAAATGTCGTTCAATAAAACTTTGCACAGTCAAATGAATGTTACTAATGTATCTTTATTTTGCGTACAGTAAGACACGTTAGAAAAGAAAAGAAAAAGGTTACAAATTAACATTACTTCAAATTCTATTTACATACATTCACAAACACTAAGCAATACAAAACATAATTTTAAATTCCTCCGTGAGCTTAATGATACTGACAAGAACATGTTGTGTACTTTGTAAAGAATTTTCAACTAGAAAACAAAAATCAATAATTGACCGTTTATGCGACCAGAAAGCGACCTGGAAATTGAAGGTCAAACACTCTTTTACTAATAATTAAGTAAATAAGTAACAAAATTATTATTGTGACCTGTGCATTACATGTTACAATATTAACAATATAAATATAAGCATATAAATAGCACCCGGCCCCATGGGCCTATAAGTCACCAACACACATTAGCATTATAAATTACAGTAAGTCATACGATACAATTTTGTATAGTGCATCAAGAAAATATATATAACTTCACAACAGAGAAAACATTGTCAATTACATTTAAATTCTACTGGTACAAGTAAATAACATTTTTTTCTTTTATAATAAGCTTTAACGAGATATTTAGCAACTTTTCTTGGATATAATTTTAACAAGGAAATCATTTTCTCATTAGCTGTTACAGATCTGAATAGATCACTATTTAAAATATCCCCAAATACTTTCAGTCTTATATTGGTATAAAATTCACATGATATAATGAAATGATTTTCGTCTTCTACTGCCCCCATTGTACAAAATCGGCACAGTCTCTCATCTGGGGCTTCACAATTAAATCTACCTGTCTCTATTCTTAGTGGCAGAATTCCACACCTGAACTGACTTAGTATCGCTCTTATATTTCTCTAAAGATTTAAAGTAACATTATCTTAACATTCACAATTATTTTTAAACAACCTATAGGTCCTTAATTTTGGAACATTTTGAATATCACGTGACCATATATCATTATACCAAGTTTTAATAGTTTCATGAAGGTGCGTTAAACTCACTGCGGTTCTGTTATTAAAGTTTGAATTAAATCCTAGTTTTGACATAACTTCCTTCAATTCACTACACCAATTATTTGTACAAACAGTATAGTCGTAAGTAAACACTTTTCTACAAAGTCTGTTTGGTTCCATATTTACAATTCTATTCCACAGTCTTAACATGCTACCCGAACGTCTGTAAACACAAGGAAGCCAGCCAGTGTCACCAATAAGAGAAAGCGTGGGAGCGAACCTATGAACTCCTAGAAAATATCTCATTGCTCGATTTTGAATGTTTTTAGAGCTTTGGAAATGTTTATATCCCCATACTGATGCACAATAATCTAAAATTGGGATTACACATGAACGATATAGTTTCTCGAAGGTTTTAAATCCAAACTCTTTCAAACGTTGCATTTTTTAAATATTACTGCAAAGTGCACGACCCGCAGCATTAGAAAGTGCTTCAGTTTATAGAGAAGTTGTTCTTTTCATTGAAAAGAGACCCCTAAATATTTGTATGTTGACCCTAATTCTAATACATTGTCTACAATCTTAAAGTTAAAATCCGTTCGCAGTGTTCTTCCCTTTCTAAAGTGTATACATTTGGATTTGCTTGTATTTATGAGTACCCTCCATCGTTTGCACCAGTTGTGTAGAGTGTTTAGCATTGATTGTAGTTTTTCTGCGGAGTCCGCTATCAAGACACTATCGTCCGCGTACATCAGGATTGATACCTTCGCTTCTCCCATGGTTATACCTAGGCCAAAGTCGTTAATTTCCTTAATGAGATCATTGGCGAATACGGAAAAAAGAGTCGGCGAAAGACAACATCCCTGTTTCACGCCACTTACACACTCGAACCAGTCAGTGAGCTTTTTGTTTATGCGTATACATGAAAAGGAACTGGTGTATATACTTTTAATTGACTGATAAAATTTACCATCAATTTTGTTTACGAGTATAGTTCGATTTTGACCCATGAGCTGTGACCTTTCGGACAAGTCCACTGTTAAAATCCCAAATAGGTAAAGTGCGTCAATTTACAGAGTTACCGTTAAGATACTTAGCTTACACGACATTAAAACCTGTTCAAAGGATGGATATTCAGCCACGACTCAATAGCTCAGTGGGTAAGGATCTCGGGCTATGATGCAAAACATTGCAAGTTCGATCCCAATATCAGTAACATATTTATTCAACGTCTGTCTTTTATTTGCTTTTTATCATTTTAATTTAGTTCACACAATATGATTTTATATTTTTAAATGTAGTTGTTTTATCTTTAATTTTGCATATGCCT
Source organism: Corbicula japonica (assembly GCA_038501625.1). Taxonomy (NCBI): domain Eukaryota; kingdom Metazoa; phylum Mollusca; class Bivalvia; order Venerida; family Cyrenidae; genus Corbicula; species Corbicula japonica. The sequence continues at coordinate 55,359 of JAZAYU010000825.1, forward strand.
TTTAATTTTGTTCATGTTAATTCCATTTTCTAACAATATATATTTTGTTGAGCAGCTTTCACGGACCCCTTAAACCTCTGCACCGAAGGGGCGCTGACAACTGTGAACCCTGACGTTTTGTTAACAATTGTATTAAATGGAACTTTATGGACAATCTCTTCTATTTACCAAATTCAAAACCATTTTGCGTCAGTTTTTGACATCGTCCGAAAATTTTGTTTGAGAAAGCTTCGATCTTATCAACCTGTTTGATGAAGCGTTCACGAAATTTGTACGGTGTAATGGCATTTGTTTTCGGTGTATACATGAATGTATTAAAATGGCATTAAAAACACAGAAAAAAATAAATCTCCCCTAATAGGATTCGAACACACAACCCGTATGCAACTTTATTAAAAATCAGATGCGTTACTGTCACGGCCACGAAACCTTTTGGTTTAGAGGTGTATAACTTTAACATTACGAGCTATGATTGATATGTCTAACTTCCCTATTTTGTGGAATATTCCAAAAATCTATTAATACAAAAGTACATTCACGGCTCAATGCGTGAAATCGGACTATAGTTTGTAGTATCTCATAAAGTTTACATATGTAAGTCACGAGGACACAAGACAGTGTTGTCAGTATCATATTACTCATGTGGGCATTTAAAATGTTTTGTGTTGCTTAGTTTTTGTGAATTTATGTAAAAAGAAGTTAAGGGAAATTTTAGATCTCGCTACTTTTATTTACTGTTCTAAAGTGTCTTGCCATATGCAAAATAAATATACATAAGTAACACTCATTTGTGCAAAGTTTTATTGAACCGCATTTTGCCGTTATTGAGATTTTGATAATTTTCTTTTTTATCGATGAACGTGCTGAGGAGGAATGTGGTAAGCCCTTAAAGTGTCACAAATCACCTTTCAAAATAATGTTTTAAAAATCACTTTAAAGTATCTAATTAAAGTCATTTTACATTTTTGAAAACAAAAACATGTTTATTCCCTATAGTTTTGGCATATGGATCTTTGAAAAAAAAGGAGGACCACATCGTCCCTAGACAAAATTGTCCAATTCGCGACAGGCTTTTCTGTTTACTGTGCTCTGGCCTAAGTATTTTGACAGATACAAAGTAGTAAATCACTTATTTGATGGTATACAGAAAAGAATATTAGTTACGAAACAAGGCCCTAAAATAAATATTTCAAAATATAAATGTACAACGCCTATTTTGTTGGTAACTTTATTATTAAAATTTCCCAATTACGCTAGCTAAAGACTGTCGGCGCATGCACACCAATTGTATTTCACAATATTTACACTGCAACTTCGTCCTCTACGATGAAGTCTTATTCATTTAAGGAATCATAATTTCCAATGGTAAACAGTGTGACGTAATAATTTAAAAGGTGTGGCTATAGTAGAACCGTTCACAATTTATTGGACGTTGCGCAATGTTTTGACGTGTGACGTCGCCCAGCACGCACGTTTTGCCACGATTTGCTGCGAAAAAGCGTGTCGTCATTCAGTTTGTCGTCAATGTTGCTGTTCCAACAGCCATTAAAAAAAGCCGTAATATCACGAATTCGGGCTTCACACACTAAAAACAACCAAACTGTTCTCCATACACAAATGAAAACCATCAAATATCGATTCAATCCTTAATTGAAACCTTTCTCTAAAACTCTATCATTTTCTTCTATCTCCGAAATGACAAATATAGGAGCTTTGCAAATTAGGTAAAAAGTCAATAAGACAGCAATTCTGCCACATTACTATTTGGGGCGGAAGCGTTTTTATGCCTCGTCTTGTTCATTTCCTTTTAACAGAAAACGTACACAATATGCCGACGTTGTATCCGTAAACACTTAAAATAAGTCGACTTCCATTTTATCACGACAAAACTGAGTTCTTAAACGCAAAAGTCAGCATATTTTGAGCGACTTTATGCGTTTCGTAATTTCGACAGATTTTACGTCTGCGTCCATTGATAGTAAATAAGTTGGCTTTGTGTTTAACCTCTCCAGAATGTCGAATGATTTATTAAGACTAAAAGCGCTAGCCTACCGAAACGCATATCGGTCTCGTTATGTTGTATAAAGTTATCTAATAGTGAGCCCAGAATTGTAAAAGATGTCTATTTAAAACACATAAAACTAATCGACTTGTCTTTTTAACATCTTGGTGATTGGTAAAATATAAATACTCGCCTCAAATAATTTAACTTGATTTTCTGTTATATTAAATAACTGACAATTTTAACGCGTCAGGAGAAAAACAACTTATAAATTACGTGTTCTGATATTATCAGCAAAACAAAGAACAACAGTGAGGGGTTGTGAAAACGTATACGGTACACCCTGATGATATGATTAATTCGACTTTAGGTAAGTCGACTTGTTATAATAACAAAAGAAATTTAACTGTACCGGTTGTTTACTTATAAACTTATCTTTCTGACTTAAGTTAGTGCAACATTATTTTAAAATATGGCATGTCGACGTATGCTATGACATTTTATCCACATAATTTGTACATCGATCTTCCCTATCTTACCTAGTTCTGGTGAGCATATTTCATTCCTATATCAATATTTTTGACCCAAAAAGATACAGGGGTCATCTACTGGACATGGCTAACCTACCTATGAAGTTTGACGAGTCCCTTCAATAGTAATTGGTTGGAAATGTTTTGCTTTCTAAGGCCACTGTAACAGTGACCTTTGACCTAGTGACCTCAAAAACTATAGAGGTCATCTATTGGACATGATCCTAATGAGATCAACATTCACACCAAATTTTGTTACTATTTGGTCAAAAATAAGGTCTCTAGAGTGAAAAAATAATTTTGACTAACGAGGGCACTAGGAGGGACATTCTGAATAAGTGTGTTTGAAATCCGGCTTATAATGCCCACTTGTAGCAGGGATAATGCTTTTTCTAGCATGTGACCTATGACCCCATTTTTGCCGCTTGATGACCCAAATTTTGTATGCCTTCAAGACCTTCATAAGATGAATATTCATACCAAATTTCATTAAGACCTGATCAAAGTCATCTTCTATAGAGTAAAGAAAATGACCGCATTTGACTCATGATCCATTTTTGACCCTAGGTAATCCAGTCTTGGTAAGCACCAACTACGGCCACTCGTGGCACAATTTGAGCAAAATTGGTTAGTATTCACCCTGTAGTTTCTGACTAGTAGCGGGAGCAAAACATTGTTAACGGACGGACAGACCACGGACGAAGGTTGATTTGTAAAGCCCACATCTGAAGTTGGGCTAAAAAGACATGGTCAACTTTTGCATAGAAATCATTAATGTGTACACGTTGACCAATATTCATGAATATTCAATGGAGTGCGACAGTGCTACAAATATTAATGGCTGATTTGTGAGCTATGGTCGTTACAAAATAGTTGGTGAATAGTTGGTGAAGGTTCAAAGAATCTATCTATAATAATTATTTGGCAAGGCATGTCACAAGCCAATTTTCATCGTTGATTGTTTATTTCAGAGGCAATAACCGAGTTATTTGCGAATAATAGCCCCTTCAAAATATAAGGTGCACACTTTCACATCCTGATAAATAATTTGGTGAAGGTTCCATGATTTTATTTGTAATACTTATTTGGATAGGCAACTTACAAGCCTATTTTCATCATTTCGGCTATTTCATGGTCAATAACTGAGTAATTGAAAGTTATGGCCCTTGCAAAATAGGAGGTGCACAAGTTTGCATCCTGTTAACATTTTGGTGAATGTTTATTCATTCTATCTATAATAATTATTTGGCAAGACAGGTCACAAGCTGACAAAGGTCAGTTTTGGAGTTATTCAGTGGTAATAAATCGGGAAGTTTGGGGTTTATAAATCGACCTATAGCAAGTCATAAAGCCGTAAACAACAAGCATAGTCAACCTAACAATTTTTACAAAATAAGTTATCATGTAGGTTTGTCGTTTTATTTTAAAACGACAAGTCGTCTTCTGTTATTTAGTAATGACCAGATTAAGACGACTAATCGAGTTCTGTTATAACGTCATGATCAAATTATCATATCATTCTTTATAGTTTATGATAACTTGGTGTGATCATGTCGTCCTACAAGCACACATCTTTGCATGAAATGACATCATCAGGGTGTACCATATACGTTTCAATAGTTGGGAAGGGATGGTGCCAATGGACTGTAGATAAATTTGATCACAGCTAAAGTTTTTACTGATTTTCTGTCAAACGAGCAGTGCCCTTGTATTTATCATTCCAGGTTTTTATCTGCCGTTTGATTTATCTCCACAAACCAGTGAGTACTAGGAACACCTACTTAATTAATGTATGCAAAGAATATTTCTCATTTAAAAATAAGTTTTCTGTAATATGCAGCGACAGTGAAATATTTATCTGTCTGGTTTATTTTAATCTTTCTAGAAAAAATAAGTCCATAGTTCTGTTAAGTCATTGCTTTGTTCGTCATTGCTTTGTCATAGACAAAAAAGAAAAATATCAAAATCACTCTAACGGCAAAATGCAGCTCAAGAAAACTTTGCACGAACCAATTTTAATAATATTTGTTTAATTTACATTAGCTAAAAAGTTAAAACAGTAAAACAAAACTAGTTAGACCTAAAAATAAGTAAATTTCTATTGGCAAGTTATCCCAAAATCAAGGTAACACTAAACAGGGGGTTCAGCCTAAATGGTGGCTGACGTACTTTAAGCGAGGAATTTGGTGGCTGATTTCCAATATGGCGGAAAAAATCGGGAAAGTTTGATACTTACTTGTTGGAATATTTTCACACGGTAAGCACACTATATTCAGATATTTCCTTTAATGACATATCCCATTCGGATCTGCGATGTTAACGCTTGACTCGGTTTTTTATTTGAGCCTCCTAGTTGTCCTAACAAAAAAGTTATTGAAACAAAACCTTGCAAGGTTTGTTGTGGTTTTTTTGTTTTCCCTCGCGAAAATCTGTTGTTTTCTTCAAAATCTGCTAGACACATGTCCCTATGAAGTATGTTTACGCCAAAATATGTCCAAAATGGATTGTTTTAATTTTCTGGGAAAATATGTTCATGAGAAAACGTCCTATCGCCAAAAAATTGAGGTTTAAGCTCAATTCTTGTGGCTGATGTACCTTTAAGTCATTTTTGGTGGCTGATGTTTAGTAATCTCCTACGCAGAGCCATATCGTTCCGTACTCCCGCTTACACAAAACGATAAACGTATTGTGTCGAGACAAAACTAGGCTCTGGTGCATTTTTTCACAAAAATGCTGGGCTTCATGTATTTATCTATCATGTACTCGGCCTCAACTATTAGGTGTACCAGGCTAGATATTGACAAATATAGATGAGCGAGATGAGCTATGTTTTAGTTTTCTCTGTTTACTTTTTTTATATTACGAAAATATCTGAATGCAGTTCGATCGCGAATGCATTTATATTATGTTGTTGTTGTTTTGCATTTTCCAGTGGTTGAAGAAACACCAGAAATATCTGATTTTCCGACAAACAATGTGGAAGAAAATGAGCGCCCTCTCAATTGGTAGTCCGATGTGCTACCACTGAGCCATTGGGCCTTGTACTTGGTTTTTTTTGTCTTTATTATTTTTTATAAGTTAGAGGCATATAGAGTTGCACTCGTCCGTCTGTACGTACGTCCGTACGTCCCACACCTTCAGGAGCGTAGGCAAGTTTTAAATATTGGGGCGGCGCAATAATTTAAAAAGTTAAAGTTTAAAAATGATAATGCTTGGATTTCAAAAGGACAGAGAAATAGATATGAAAAAGAGGGCAGTTTTTGCGCGTAACACGCTCAAACTAGACCCGTTTATGCAAATCTTTGAGAAGAAATAGTGTTTTAACAGTATCGTTTAACATTCCTATCCCTATTTCTTTTATGCTTTTTAGTGAATTATAGAATTTTCCAGGTGAAATAAAAGAGGTATTTCACTGTTGTTTTTTTTTCACGTTGGTAACCAAACGCACATAACATTCCTTATGAGAACGTTTAGAAAACAGGTTCAAGTTTGAATATATGACGCCACGTGATAATCAAACGGTTTGGTGCCATTTCATGCATTTTTTCTGTCAAATAGGCACAAATTATGCACTAAAAGCATAAAATAAAAAGAAAATTTGTTTTTACCAGTGAAAGATAGAAATATATTTCACTCGTGAACTCCGCAATTATGTTTTTTTCACTCGTGGCATCGCCACTCGTGAAAATACGAATTCCGGAGCTCACTCGGTGAAATATATTTCTATCTTACACTGGTAAAAACAAATATCTTCTATAATATTATCTTCATTAGTTATGAACATTACATTTTATATTTTATTCATAATCACTAATTCAAAGCGAATGTTAAACACTACTGTTAAAACACTGCTTCTTCTCAAAGATTGCGCCGCCCCAATCATTCAAAACTTGCCTACGCCCCTGAAGTGTGGGACGTACGGACGTACGTACAGACGGACGAGTGCAACTCTTTATGCCTCTAACTTATAAAAAATTAAAAAAAAAACAACATAAAAAACAAGTACACGGCCCAATGGCTCAGTGGTAGCGCATTGGACTACCAATCGAGAGGGCGCTCATTTTCTTCCACATTGTTGGAAAATCAGATATTTCTGGTGTTTCTTCAACCACGGGAAAATGCAAAATAACCATAACATAATATAAAAGCCTTCGCGGTCGAACTGCATTCAGATATTTTCGTAACATAAAAAAAAGAAAACAGAGGAAACTAAAACATAGCTCATCTCGCTCATCTGTATTTGTCAACATCTAGCCTGGTACACCTAATAGTTGAGGCCGAGTACATGATAGATAAATACATGAAGCCCAGCATTTTTGTGAAAAAATGCACCAGAGCCTAGTTTTGTCTCGACACAATACGTTTAACGTTTTGTGTAAGCGGGAGTACGGAACAGTATGGCTCTGTGTAGGAGATTACTAAACATCAACCACCAAAAATGACTTAAAGGTACATCAGCCACAAGAATTGAGCTTAAACCTCAATTTTTTGGCGATAGAACGTTTTCTCATGAACATATTTTTCCAGAAAATTAAAACAACCCATTTCGGACATTCTTTGGCGTAAACATGCTTCATAGGGACATGTGTCTAGCAGATTTTGAAGAAAACAACAGATTTTCGCGAGGGAAAACAAAAAAACCACAACAAACCTTGCAAGGTTTTGTTTCAATAACTTTTTTGTTAGGACAGCTAGGAAGCTCAAATAAAAAACCAAGTCAAGCGTTAACATCGCAGATCCGAATGGGATATGTCATTAAAGGAAATATTTAGAGGATAATACACGGCTGAGCGGGGCCGAGGCGTGATAATCGGCCCGAGAGGAGCATAACGGCCCGAGATGCCTTTATAGACATCTATTTGGACATCTTCTTATAAAATGTTCACTCAGGTTCTTGAGTGAGCACTTGTTAATTGAACGAGCACTACGTCACGATTCAAGTATTACGTCATTTAAGTTAAATATGTGACGTAATTTGACGAATGTTTACTTTTTCAAACAGTGCAAATCACTGTCGGTTGGATGTTTCTTTTTTTTTGCTTTTAAACCAGAACTTCATTGCAAAATCATTAGACTGGACGGAATATGTTTTTTAATGATGAATGGTAGAAGTGTTTAACGTGGTATGAGTCTGTAAAGGCTATAATTTAAGAGTGTTTCATACTTATAGGCCTACCACTGCTGCGAGCTTCGATTATCTACACCAAACAGGCTTTATTATAACGGAAGTGTGGAGAAAACGATAAGAAAAAAATATTGGAAGTAACGTGATTTTAAATCGGGATATTTCTCTGGTACGTACAATTCAATTTTAGTTAATCATTCCAAAGCTTGTTTTTAAATAATGTTTAAATGTTTAAATCCGCTCAACTAGGTCAACACTAGAATCTACAGTCTAAGAAGACTCCTGACATTTATTGGAAGAAGAAGAAATAGATGATTTCTTTATCAGTTACTTAAATGTCATTATAAATTTATAGAGTGGAATGCAAAATGGTTCACTGCCGAGGATTATTTTATTTTAACGTTACCAAGAAGCCGCATAAGTTAAGATATAACGATTGAAAACGAAACGGAAATATTGTGACGTCGCGCTCTCCTCACGCGAGGGCTGATATCATGATATCAGCCCTCGCGTGAGGGCCGATTATACGATAATTGCCCGGTCTGGAAAATAATAGCTGAATTTACTATATAAATTTGTTACTATAAATAGTAAGGTATGTATTATTTGAATATAGTGTGCTGACTGTGTGAAAATATTCCAACAAGTATCAAACTTTCCCGATTTTTTTCCGCCATATTGGAAATCAGCCACCAAATTCCTCGCTTAAAGTACGTCAGCCACCATTTAGGCTGAACCCCCTGACTAAACATCAATTAAAATGTCTTCAATCTCCTGGTCGCTTAAATAGATGACCAAATATAAAAATGATGATTTCTCTCTTCATAATTAAAAGGACCTCAGATAATATTGTCAGTATCATTTCACTCATTCTAGCATTTGAATTGTTGTTTCGTTTTGTTTCGTTTTTTGTGACCAATTGCAGAAAGAATTTTAGGACATTTTTAGATCGAAATTTTTTCTTTAATGTTCTACTTTTCTTAACATATGGAAAATAATGTTATACTTATAGCAATGATTTGTGCCAAGTTTGATGGAATTGCATTGTGCCGTTTAATTGATTTTGATAAATTTCCTTTTTGTCGATGACCAAGCAATAATACGAACGGAGCAATGCCTTAAATATAGGTTTGCAGAAGGGAATAAACAGACTCCGCTTTTCACTATTCCAAACATGTTATTATTTCACACAAACAAAAGACCAGAAATCCCATCCCCATAAAAGTTTTCTGAAAAAGCACTGCCAGCCTATAATAGTTAAGGCGCATGCGGGAAAAACATTAAGAACCCTAAAAACTAGACATCTAAATAAATAAAAATAGATTTTTAAAGAAAATTTGCTTTTTTCATAAATTAACTATTCTTTTCTTAATATTTTGGGTACGTGTTCATCTTACTTATTTGGTTTGTAAGAGGTATATAAAATGGCGAATATTAAACAATCTGGAAAAATAAACTATTTTAAGTTGCACGCATTTTGTCATTACGAATTGACAGTAAATTTGAAAGAACTTTAGCTTCTTTCACCTGCCTTTGACCATTCCTATCCATCCCTTCTTTGTTTTTCTTATAATAAGGGGAAAACGCATATCGACATATCGCTTTATTGTATAAAGTTATGACACTTGACCAACCCGTACTAGCCAGAAATTGTTTAAGCAACATGATGTTAAATTGTTATCAGGATATTTGCAACGTATCTGTATTAGGTGTACACTGAATGCAGAATTTGGTCCGCAGTAGACATCCAATTGTAGAAACGAACGTTTGACTGGGAGACTGTAGGAATGAACTTAGAAGTTAGAACGTTTGACAGGACCGATTTTAAAAAAGAACGTATAACTGGATCGGATGAAGAAATAATCTTAGGCCGTAGGACAGTTGTATTGGGGAAAGATGGAATCAACTCAACCGTTTCCCGGTTACATTCTATATATATAGATATGTATAATATATAATTAGTCTATTTAGTATAACAGAAATAAAAATATTGATGTTTACAGTTTCCGGATATAACCAAACATCATTAAAGCCCCAATTTTGTAATAAATTTCTAACGTTTGATGCCCAGTTTTGGCAATTTTGATCTCTATGTATATCTCGCCTCATAGTCCTTATCATGGCTTATAAAATTCAATGCTATTTTTTTCGCTGAACAATTTCAGAAAGTATTTAATAATTCTAACGTATCTTATTAAGTATAATGGATACCTCCCGAGTTCTCCATAAATTGCCGCGTTATTTGTAGATATTTTAACACCTAGAGTCTGTCCCACTGAGTTTGTGACCTTCGGTATTTTTACATTAAAATAAAATAAACATGAAAAGGATACGTAAATACAACCATTAAATAAATATCTCCAGACCTTTATTCACTGTTTTTGATTATTGTCTTATTTCTTCTTGTATTCACATTGTAGAAGTTTTCCCATTCGCTATATAACGTTAAAATGTCGAGGTACGAAAAGGCGCGTGACGTCATGTAAACAAGTAAAGACCGGGGGACATGTCAAACATGACGTTTTCATTGAGTGAAAGTGGATTTTAAACTAAATTTTTCATTTTTCTACATGAACAGTAAAACAACTGAAACTGAAATTATCAATTATCTAAAAATATTATTTAAAATCGGAGACATAACGTCTCCAACTTTTAAGGAACATTACACGTATCACTTTGGTGCGCCCTAATCTGTCTGTATGTTTAACCTTTACACATGTTATGGACAAAAATTGAAAATATTTTTTTCTCTTCAGATTAAAATGCTTAAGCAGAGACGTAAACTGTATTTGAGCAACCTAGGAATCAACTTCCATCACATTAAGGAAAATCAAATAATAACGTACAAGAGTTCAATACTGGATTCGAAAAAGTTAGGGAATGAACATGTAATTTTGGACCAGAGATCTGATAGAATGCAGTATTTTGCAAGTGTGAACACTAATAACGACTATCTACTGGTCAAAGATCATCGCCGGTGAAATCTGATGTAAAAGATCGTACATTATATTTATTTATTGATAATTGAAGGTCTTTTAAATGCAGAAAGGATGCGACAATGTCTAAATCTAATATGTTTATTTTAAAAACAATATGTGCGATTATCATTGTTTAAATAATTAAATGTTGATAGCTTCACTTTCGATCGGTTACGGATAAATGCATAATTCTGAATGCAAGTAGCGTGCCATTCATGCGAATCTTTCCTAGACCAAAAAAGAAAACAGAGAGATTTTACCACCCAGGACGTAAACTTCCACATGCTGCGCGCAAAAGGCGTGCATTTAGCCCCGGTCACAACCCGCCGTACGTGCAAGTGCGTGCTGTCTACGTGCAAAAACGTAGGCCAAATTCAGGGAAACGTACGTTGTGAGTACCGCCTCCGTACGGATATTGGAGCACGCAGACACGCCGTAGCATTTTTAGTGCATGCACAACTTTCTCTGCGTTCGATCTGAGTGCGGGCTACGGATTCTCCCCCCGTACGGGTGACGTGCGTGCCCTGTACGTCCACGGGCGCATAACGCACTGCCTCCGTGCGTCTTTTCAAAAAATCCCATTGGCCGTGACGCGCACGTACTAAGTGCGTGGTCCATGCGTTGTCCTTGCGTGGCCCTTGCGTGGTCCGTGCGTGGTCCGTGCTTCCTCAGTTCAACTGTCCGAAACGCGCACAGAACTCGGGCCGACCTTACCGAGCAAGTACGTGCTCCGCACTTACAACGCACGGTGTGCGCACGATCTCTGCGAGCTCTGCGAAGAGATCGGGATTTACTCTGATGTATCCAACAAAATCCCCTCTCGATTCACGCTCGAGCTCTTAAAACAACGTTTCGTACTGTCCGAAAAGCCTCCTCCTCTCGATCCATGGCCGAACCGACCATGTCCTGCGTCGGACTTCTTGTTGCCTCTCCATCTCCCGTAGAACTGCAAGTAATAGCACCTCGTGTTCCTGCCGTGCCACTGCAAGCTGTTTTTGCAGCAGCAGAATTTGCAATATCTCATGTTGAAGGGGCGGCATTTCAAGGCAGCGGCAGCTGTGGTTTCTGGTGAGCATCAATAGGTCGTCCTTATATATATCAACCAACAGCCACCGAAATAAACTCACGTCCACCGCAATTGCACGAACTTACAACGTGCGAGCGAGTACGAACACCGTACGTGAGCAGTACTGCCTCCGTACGTTGAAATGGAAATCGCACGGAGATCTTGCGTTGTAGGCACGTTGTCAGCACGTACAACTCACTTACTACCTACGGAACGTACGATGCACGCATCCTTTTACCCCTAGACGTGGCGTGCGGGCCACGTACTCACACCTTGCGCAACCCGTGAGTGTGACGTGCGTCCTCCCTGTTTTTGCCACGTCCGACCCATAAACGCAGAGAACGTAACCTCCGCAGAACACGTACGGACAGAAAAGACGCACGGCGGGTTGTGACCAGGGCTTTACGTGCAAATCCTACCCTTTTTTATTGCACATGTCTGAAGTATTGTTCACATTTTATACGTATACAGTAATGTAGGTACACGGAGGTTCTGAGATGGTAACCGGCGCTGCGCGATTGTCAATCTGTCCAGAGAAAATGTGACTAACTAATGTAATTAACCAAACTAACGCTGGCGCGAACCATAATATCCCTAAAACAAGCAAATCTAACCGTGACCCCGAAAAGAACAAACAAAAATAAATAAAATCATCCTTTTTTATGGCGTGTGGAACGTTGCAAAATTCAAAAAATATTTTTATGTGATATAATTTTATATTTATATTTAAACATTTTTCATTTATGTTGTAAAAAAAATATTTATACGGTAAAAATCAGCATTTATATTGTATAAAAGTATTTATGTTCTATATTTTTATTTATATTTGAAACGCATATATTTATATGGTAAAAATAAATTTTATGTGGCATAAAACCCGCATTTGTATTCGATAAAGTGAAAAAAAATTATGTTCAATAATTGCATCATGGGATACTAAATTAATAACATTTGTAACGAACGATTTCATTGGACCACGATATTCTATGCGGAAAACATGGCTGCCTCCGCTAGACTCTAGGTTGTATTAAGGTAAATAACTCAGTATTCCTCCGTGGTCGAATGAAGTCCGTTTCAATATATGCTATTTTTTCCTCTTCAACTGGGGGGCCTCTTAACGTTAGAAATCGACCTGTTTGTGACTAGTTTGCAGGAATAACATGTCAGGAAAATAAATGAAAGCAATTTCATGCCTATATCTCGTTTGGTAGAGGCGTACTAGTTCCGGAAGAGCGGATGTATATTTTTGGCACCGTATTTGCGATACCGCGTTTAAAATACGGTCTGTTCGGTAAGAGATCAGTAATTTTCTTACAAGTAAGCTAACCCCCCATTTGCTGTGTGTTTTTGAATAGATGAAATGTAGATCTTCACAGTCATATATGGTTGTCTAGAAATTACGCACTTTAAATACTACGTACGCACGTGCAAGACCATTTCTACTTCTACATGCTCAGTATACGATCACGAAGGCTTAGATCTATATCGAAGTTTTAGGCATAATGCCGGGAATCGGCCATAATGCATTTTAATTAATTGTTCAAACATTGTGACAGCAATGGGCGTTTATTTTAAGTTTTTCGGAATTCAAGATTCGAGCGACGACCGATTGTTCTCTTCACAAATATACATGTTTTTTTTTATATAGATTTAGATTGATATACCAATTTATCATTAGCAAACTTCGTGAAAGCTACTATTTAAATTTGACATCCGACACTGCATAGAAATCAACCCGAAGGTATAAAACTGTTACCTTGAACGACGGTCCAAGGGAATCAGACTCATTTCAGTATTTTGGCCCCAATTTTCGGCTGGTCTGACAATATCTCATCAAATCAGAAGAAAAGCAGGGTTATATGAACAAAAACATGTCAGTTTCGACATGCTATAGAATATACAGAGGGATATTTTATATCTCTTGAAAACGAACTAAAACGTGATACAATAAGAAGTGTGGAGCATCGAGTCGCCAGACTGTTACCGCGCCCTTACAACTCCGCATGCCATTATGTACCGAACTTTATTATTTGAATACACGACTAAATACATCCTCATTATCAGAAACATTTTATCCACTAACTTAAAATTTTCCTAAAAGCAATTTTTGACTGGTATACAAAAACGAAATATTCATCGTCGTCGTGAACGTCAAAGGCCCTGCCTTATGCAGCAGTCCTTGTACGTTAACGAATATGTATTATTATTATTAAACAACATACCACAAATGATGATTATAACAACAATATAATTAGTTTTAAAATGAAGAACCAGGATCTCTCAAATGAGATTCCTCGTGTTTATACATCCGTTATAACGATAGTAATAAAACAGGCTTATTGTATTTTGCAAAAGGATGATTGAGGTATTAAATCAAAACATCGCAAATCAGATTGGAATTGTAAACACATTAGGTATTTTAATTAGGTATTTTGTCTTGCTCGTAAGTCGATATCACATTTTGACAGTCAAAATAACGTTTGAGAACTTTCCCGCTCTCTTTTAATCGCGATGACGTCACGCGTTTCCTCACAAAATGGAGATCAACTGTTAACAATGGCAACATGCCATAGGAAAAATAAGTTTTGCGATTGTAAGCTAAATATCAATATTAAAGAAAAATCCAGGATTTTGCAAGATAGGAGTTTTTTGTATTTCACAAAACAGGTATTAGCTTTTAGATTTGTTGCTTTATAAGAAAGAAATCGCCTCTTTTCGAGGGTCACAAATGAGCTGGGACAAACAACAATAATGATTTCAAAAATTGTCTATGTATTCTTTCAATATTTTCGGCTTGACAGAAACCCCACACTTTACATGCATAGTTAATTATAGACGAAACATACGCATCAAACAAATTTAACGTGATCTTGAGACCGGAACTTAAAGTCGCTGGTTATAGAGAACTGTGTAAAATAGAACTAACGACACTTCAAAAATTTAGGTTGGGTTAATACAACAGTTATACTGTCACTGGCGATATATGGTAGATTGTTTGCCTACCTTGTGTGTGGTCCCGGCTCAAGTCCCGATTTCTGCATGAATGCATCTTGTGCCGGTAAAATACACATGTTACAAAAGGCCTAAACGCATGCATTCATATGACAGTTTGATGAGCATAAAACGGACATTGAATTTATAATTAATGGTCGACTTCCGAGGTTCTACCACCAATCCCTCAAATATAAGCCTGCGAAAGTGTTTCTATCGTTGCTATGCGGCTGAAACTATTTTTATCATTTCGAAATAACAGAAAAGTTTCTAAAACATTATATACGGTTACTTCAGACCTTATATTCCAGCAGTTTCATAAATGACGCCGTATTTGTTTATCTTAAGTTTTTAGTTGAAATGCGATGGGATGAATAAAATATTTATATTGTAACTATCCACAGATCTGCGAAAGTATCGAAAAGACTTGAATATTGAACTAAAAGTTTCGATTGGTGAAGTCTATGTTTTCCAAAAGACCTATGTCTTACGATCATTTCTACAGTCGGTCCAGTCATACATTCTACCGTGCTACAGTCTACCCAGACCTACGACCTTTCTCTTGTATACTCAGTTTAGCCCTACGGTCATTATAATCTACGTTCAGCGGAAACTCCACATATATACGCTGTACGATCACGATCACGATTTTGCATCATGTTACTGGAATAAAAAATAATAGCAAAGTGCTTTTAGCCGTAATAGAAGATGAGTTTCAACACCACGTCTACATATTTACAATAACTAAGCGATGGAGTGACTTTCTCCATTTCTTCATCGCAAGTTTCAAAAGCAGAAAGTCGCCAAAAACAAGCTGACTTTAGGGCTTAAAATGTCGTTTTTATCGTCAATGATGAAAAGTGAGTCGGTTTATTTTCAGAGTGAACGTATACATCGGCGACTTATTTTGTACGTCTTCTTTTGAAAGAAAAACAACAAGACGAGGCCAAAAAACACTTCCTTAATTTTGAGCTCTTTATTGTGCCTGCATGCAAGATGATAAATAAATTACGATAATACTGAATTATTCCATGCGATGTGTAATGGTAAAAAGAAGAGAAGAACAAAATAGTTGATTATTATAATTTGTAATCAAATGGACAATTATAAGCGTCCTTACTTTACAAGTATACGCATTGCTGTTTACTATTCTTTATTATTATCTGAACTATGGCACTTCTTTAGCCGACAACTAGGCGGGTATGCCAATTTATACCCCATTAAAACTTCTACAAAATCCTAAATTTTTGACTAAGGTAAATGAAATTTTTAGGCTTGTTTGACAAAAGGTTATGTTGACACCATCACACATATAACGTGTTTACACTCATCAATATTTACACTTCCAACTTCGTCCTCTACGATGAAGTCTTATTCATCTAACGAATCATAATTTCTAATGGTAAACAGTGTGACGTAATAATTTGAAAGGCGTGGCTAAAGTAGAAACGTTCACAATTTATTGGACGTTGCACAATGTTTTGACGTGTGACGTCGCCGAGCACGCACGTTTTGCCACGAGTTGCTGTGAAAAAGCGTGCCTTCATTCACTTTGTCGACAACGTTGCTGTTCCCACAGCCATTCGAAAAAGCCGTAATATCACAAATTCTTCTAATAATTTCTGTATAAAAGAGAGTATGAATGTGTTTAAATATAAGGATTGAATCGATATTTGGTGGTTTTCATTTGGGTATGAAAAGCAGTTGGATTGTTTAAAGTACGCGTGAAGCCCTTCGGGCTTCACACACTTTCAACAACCCAACTGTCAAAAAAAATAATTTCTTTCCAAAACGAACGCATAGAAAAAAAACATGAGGCATATGAAGACCTTATAGAAAAACATAAAGCCGAACTCAGAGAAATGAATGAGAAGTTCTTGATGCTAGAGAAGCACGATAGGCGATACAACTTACTGTTTTATGGTTTTCTAGAAAAGGAGAATGAAGATCTAAAAACAACCATGAAAGAATTTTTCAAAAAGTTGGAAATTAGTGAAGAAAAAATAAAGGCAATGACCTTTGCCAATTATCATAGACTACCTGCTGAAAAAGGGCCAAATCCGATCATTGTAAAATTTGTCACCATGGAAGACCGAGAACTGGTAATGTCAAAAGAATTCCAACCAGTTCTACGAGAAGAAAAGAAAAGGATACTTTCGGATTTACCGGTAGTTATGAAGAGAGAGAGAGAGAGAGAGGGAGACTGGCTAAAGCCGCAGTTAAGATCAGGAGTGAAGAGAAACTTAAGACAAGAATTGTAGACAAAGGTCTACAAGTGTATCTAGAAGTGCGAAAAGACACAAATCAGAAATGGAAAAGACGCGACATTACGGTAGACAAGGAGGAAGAAAGTGACGTTAACTGACTTCGGTGCAACTTTACTAGTACATGTGTAGTACACATTTAAGATCATAAAATTCAGACATAAGAGGGACCTGTAAATAGTTATTGTCTTGTGTTCACTTCTTGTGCAACAAAATATGTTCATTTCAATTATTCATGTGGCTTTTGTTTTAACTTAACAACTACAAAATTATTAAAACAAACTTTTTATCATAGTAAAATCACACATTTCCAGTGCCAGATGTTCTTCTAATTTGCAAGTAAATTTTTGTTAAAAACAATTTTTGAATTTGATGTCAACTTAAGAAAGATTTTAAATTAGACAATTATTTTATATATTTCATTTGAAATATATGGCCTAAAATATGAACAATTTAATAAATATTATTTATCCAAATGTATGATCAAAATTGCCAATAAGAGAAAATGTTGTTGTTGTTTTTCTTTTCAACCTTGCATAATCAAAATTTAACAAATACATACCTTTTGACCAAATTGTAACAACACATCCTTATTGGAATGTTGGAAATCATGCCACACTTTAAGTCTTATTCTTGCTTTTGTTTTTGAAAGATTGATTGTCATTGTAGATTTATCAACATGCTGTATATATTTTTAAAATGTCCTTTTTTATAGATGTATTTATCCACACAGAAAATGGTATTTGAAATAGTTAGGTAATTTCTTGCACAGAAAATAATTTATAACCACCTAGACACTATTTCAATTACACACTTCTCTGTGAACTTGAAAATGTTTATTTATCAACTTTGCATAATGATAATGTACATGTATACTGCGCCGTTTAACATCCGGTAAATCTCCAATCGTTAGCAGATCTTGGCCATTTAGATGCCATTTCAAATCATGAACTGCTTTTAAATACTGTCCGATCTGATCTATATTCCTATATTTTGTTAACAATTGTAATTTGTCCATTCCTTTTCTTAAACTTACACGTGTTGCTATCTAGGACACACGGTGCAGACATACATTTTAACCCTTCTAATTATACATAAACAACACAGGTTCGCAAGGACTATTGAAATTGGTCACTTAACGTGTCTAAAAGGGTAATGTTGAAATTTATGCCATATCTTTGTTTCTCTCATTTTCTGTACCACATCAATTTTCTAGAATGTATAAAAGAAATTTAAATGTTAAAATTTGGGGACTTATGGCGAAAATTACTATTTGTACGGTTTACACAATTACTCATCCTTCGTGTGAAAGCTCTACTTTTACCCGTACCTTGATATTTCCTTAAAGGTGATGTGATCAAAATATTTTCTCAAAATTGTCAGGGATTAGCTAATGTACAGAAACGAAGAGATATATTTCATTTTGTAAGACAACTACAATACAATATCATTTGCTTACAGGATGTTCATATTACAAACAATTTATGTTCATATGTAAAGGCTGAATGGGGTAATGATATATACATATCTCCTTTTACTAATAATAGCAGAGGAGTCATGATTCTTTTTCAAAACAATTTCGAACAGAAAGTAAGAAAGGTAATTTCAGATGATTAATTTTGTAATACTTGATGTTCAGGTAATTTTGTTATACTTCATGTTCAGATAGGAAAAAAAATGTAACACTTGCAAGTGTATATGGTCCAAACGAAGACAATCCTATTTTTTATAATGACTTTTTACAAAAAAAAAATAACCAAATAGATAATGAATATGTGATTATTTGTGGGGACTTGAACTTTGTACTTAATCCAACAGTAGATTATGAAAATTATATTAATATAAATAACCCGAAATCTAGATCCGTCATCTTAAATTTGTTAAACACGGGAGAATATATAGACATATGGCGAAATCTTAATCAGAATACAAAAAAGTTTACATGGAAGAGAAATAATCCGTCACGAAAACAGGCAAGGTTAGATTATTTTTCAATAAATTCTTACTTAAAACCATTCGTCGTTGACGCAAAAATTGTTCCAGGATATCGTACAGATCATGCTGGTATAACCCTAGATGTACAACTAGTAGAAACTTCAAGAGGGAAGGGAAACTGGAAGTTTAACAACTCGTTGTTAAGAGACAATTATTATATTCTTTTAGTTAAAAGTACTCTTAAAACTCTAATTTTGCAACATAGGGAAGATGAACACTATGATATAAGTAATCCAGAATCTTATAAAAATCTTAAATTAAATATAAACGATCAACTTTTCTTAGAAACTTTCTTGGTTTTATTAAGGGGGGGAAACTATAAAATACAGTGCTACGAAAAAAAGAAAGATGAACAATTAGAAAAAAAAACATTTTAAAAAACATTGAAAACCTTGAAAACATATTAAATACAAACTTTCAAATTGCTGATGAAACAGTTTTTAATGAACTTTCGGATAAAAGACGTGAACTGGAAACCTTGAGAAAAAATAAAATTGAGGGGGTAATGATACGATCAAAAACAAGAAATGAAAATTTGGGAGAAAAACCAACCAAATACTTTTTTAATTTAGAAAAAAGAAATTTTATAAATAAAACCATGATAAAACTTATAGATGAAAATAATAGGGAATATTTAACGACAGAAAATATTTTACAATACCAAAAACGTTACTACGAAGATCTTAATAAAAATTGTATGGATATAGATGATAACTCCATTGAAGAAATTATTGGACCAAATCCCAAAAAACTTTCAGACGCAGAAAACAACTTGTTAGAATGGGAAATAACACTGCAAGAACTAGACGTGGCCATTAAAAATATGAAAAATGATAAAAGCCCGGGACTAGATGGATATTCGGCCGAATTCTTTAAATTCTTTTGGACTGAAATTTCACCCTTTATCTTAAAATCAATTAATTATGGTTATAATAATGGTAGTTTATCCATTGCTCAGAAACAGGGCGTTATAACTTGCTTACCAAAACCTAACAAGGAAAGGTGTTTTCTCAAGAACTGGAGACCAATATCATTGTTAAACGTAATATATATGTTAGCGTCTTCTGTAATAGCCAACAGACTTAAAAAGATTTTAAATAAACTAATTCACTCAGATCAAAAAGGGTTTTTAGCCGGAAGATTCATAGGGGAAAACATTAGGCAAATATATGACATCTTATTTGAAACAGAAGCACAAAAAATTCCAGGCCTATTACTATCAGTAGATTTTCAACAAGCTTTTGATTCCTTATCTTGGAAATTTATTCATAAAGTTCTTTTATCAATTCGGACCCTCTTTTAAAAAATGGATTCGTCTTTTTCAAAGTGGTTCAGAAACTTGCAAAATTCAAAATGGCCATCTCTCTGATTTTATAAAATTAGGTAGGGGCTGCAGACAAGGGGATCCGATATCCCCGTATATATTTATTGTTAGTGTAGAAATATTAGGTATTATGATACGAAAAAACACAACAATCAAGGGAATAACACTAAATAACCATGAACACAAGTTAAGTCAATATGCGGATGACACGCAAATTTTTCTAAACGGTTCCGAAATATCTCTAAAATCTTGCTTAAAAGAACTAGATATTTTTTACAGTATGTCAGGCCTAAAAATTAATATTGAAAAAACTAAAGCTCTTTGAATCGGATCATTAAAAAATTCAAGAATTAAACTATGCCCAGAAATACCGTTAGACTGGGAAAAAACATCTTTAAAAATTTTAGGAGTGTATTTCTCTGCAAATGTACATGAAATATGGAATCTGAATGGACCAGAAATTATCAATAAATGTGAATCAATGATTAAATCTTGGTCAAAAAGAAATTTAACGCTTTTAGGAAAAGTAACTATTATCAAGTCTTTAATTATATCAAAATTTGTACATTTATTTATAGCTTTACCGACCCCACCAACTGAAATACTAAAAACAATAGAAAAAAATGGTGTTTAAATTTCTTTGGAACAATGGCCCGGATAGAATTAAACGAAATATTTCTTACAAACCAATCAACGAGGGTGGATTAGGAATGATTAATATTAACATATTTATAAAGAGTTTGAAATTAACGTGGATTCGAAGAATTTTATCGCAAAACAGCGATAGTATAGAAACACTTTTATCTTTTAATATAAAACATACTGTTATTTTAGGAGCACAGTTTTCTCAAATCAAATCGACAGAAATTCAAAACCCGTTCTGGAAAGATGTTTTTGAGTGTTGGCATACTTTTTTTCAAAAACATGAAATAAAAAGTGTAGAAGATATATTGTCGTCACCACTTTGGTTTAACCAAAACTGTCTAAATAAATTTCTCTTCTTCAAAAACTGGTATAATAAAAATATTTGTTATATAATTGATTTATTTGACGATAATGGCAATTTACTAGAATTTGAGCAACTTAAAACCATGTATGGAATTCAGGGAACATATTTAGACTACTTAAGATTATGGTCGAATTTACCAAATGCTTGGAAACAGACGTTAAGAAATTCTGCAACAGAAATAAAACTATATAGAAGAAATGTCTTATTAAGCCCGCAATTAAGAAACATATTAAAAGATAAGAAAGGGTGTAAGCGTATATACAATATTATGCAAAGTACAAATGGAGCCATCTCTTAAATGACATAACTGTGAACGAATATGCTCTATTCTGTAAAACAACCGCAAACATAGACGAGATTAAACTTAAAAACTTCCAAATCAAAATAAATAACTACATTTTAACAACAAAGAAATTTTTATTTAAGATAAACAAAGAGGATAGTGATCTCTGTTCCTTTTGTGGACAAACTTCAGAAACAATTATTCATTTGTTATATCAGTGTCAAACAATAAACAATTTTATCTTAGAAATAAACAACTGGTTCAGAAATGTTTGTCTGATTAACTACGACTTTGATGTAAAAAATTATATTTTTTCATACGGTAAAGATGACACAATACGCTATATACTTCTTATTATTAAGTATTTTATTTATAAAACAAAGTTTAAAGATAACTGTAGAGCATTACTCAGCCTAAAACTGTTTAAATAATACTTAAAACAAAAATTAATTGCCAAACAATACATATCCAAAATAAACAGAAAAAGTGAAATATTTGACAAAAATTTTAGCACTATACTCAGTAAACTTTTTGAATATGTTATATATTGACAGACATAATAATATCCCCGACAGTTTGAGTAAATATCAAATTTGAGTAATTCAGTTATTATTTTATTACAGTAAATGTATCTACTCATTCTAGTTATGTTGTAATGAGAGCTGTCACATTGAAGTATTTAACATAGAAGTTTATACAAACATGTAAAGTTTTAATTTTAATTGAAATCTACCGCCATACGGGGGGAGGGGGGACGTGAGCGACTTGTTTCTATTATAGTTTCATAGTTTTGTTAATGTTATACTCAGATATATATTAGTGAGGTTTCGAGACCCTTGAAACTAAAATTATGCACTGTCAAATAATTATGTGAGAAATGAAAAAAAAATGAAAACCATCAAATATCGATTCAATCCTTAAATATGAATACAGGAATGGCTCTTGCATTTAAGAAAGGTTACCAAAATTATACAACGCTCTACATGCCTGGTGATTTATTCTTCTACAGTTGATCATTATGCTTACCTCTTTGGCTGCACGACGGTGAGAGGAGTTTAGAGTTTATGAGGGTTTATGGCAAAACCTTGCAAAAGAACCTAAAGATCGATTGCTTCTTTTATCCCTGTCATCAGGTTTTGCTGATTTAACTCCATGTGTTCTGGTCTCGGTAAGAACATTGAGTACCCCCCCCCCCCCTTTTAGCCTTTTGCTTTGCCATGCTATAAGCTTCTTATATTTTATATGTTGTGCGCTTTTGAATGCATCATTGTTGAGCTGATGAGTGGGTTGGAGTTATTTCACCAAGACAACTTGTTCTTGATAAGAGAGCCTGTTGGGACAAGTGTGAGATTTATGTACCCCTCGAACCTGGTTTAAACCCCAGTGGCTAATTATTTTGCCACTGACCGTTCCATGGCCGTAACCCCTCGGGTTCAAACTTTTTGGCTATGTGGGGAGGCTGAGTCTGCTGGATGGGGCGTTCGTGATATGCTTATTTCATTTTTTTTCTTAAGGTTATTCTAATTTGTCAGTCATGTATTTCAATTATGGGGTGTTAAAATCAAATTATGATATTTATTGCAATTTGAATAATAATTAAATGTATAATAATGACGATATTAAAATTTGTGTAATGCTAAGAACATTAGACAATTGGGAAAAGATGAATATTTATTGCAAATTTAATAATGTATGGTACAGGGTATGAAGAGCATTTCAAGTGTCAAAATAAAACACTTTCCGCTGATAATGCCTCAAAAATTTGTAATTGCAATATCCACTTCCATGTCCAGTCTGATATCAACGAAGTATTATTTTTTCAAAAATAAATTAACACCATGACTATAAAGAATTTTAAAACACTGCAAACATATCATCACACTGTACCTAAATTGTTATTAATGTAGAGATTAATTGTCCTATAATAGATAGGTTAATAAAGGTAAGTATAATTTGCATGCATGGGTAAGCGACTACATGGGACATTAAAAGATGTGTTTGGATTTTTATTATTTTAAAGCAATTTTCTTTTTTTAAGTAAAAATAAAACTCGTCCGATCAAGTTTGAAATTTTTATATTAGTAATAAATGGATAGAGAATGAATAAGGAACAGACGAACATGAACCTATTTTAGGCTACGATTTGATCGAGCCTTTTCATGAGCAGTAATGAAAATGCATATTATTGCCCACGCCGCATACATGTATTAACGTTCGAATGGCTAGAAGAGCGGCCTAATGGCAAACGATGACAAAATACTACACATTGTAATTACATGAAACTTTGCACAAATGATGTTTGGACCAAAACAAAGAAATTTGAATATGGAGGCATTTCGGAATACCTCTCCTTTAGTTTATATTCAGAATGACCACCATTGTCATAAATCTTTTCAATATCATTACACAAAAACAATTTGATGTCAAAACAAAAACAAAGTTTAATATTGTATATAAATATTACTGTCATCGTAATAACTCAATTTATCAGATAAATTCAGCATATATACGGGCTAAAATTCGACTTAAGATTTAATTCAATATGGCTGCCATGCGAGGTGTTGTGATTTTTTGTAGGCTTTTATCAAATTAAATATTTTTATAATATACTATAGACGGATTTTATTTGTTATTGATATTTTATCCGGTGAGTTACTGCTTAACTATCCTTTTACGATAGCAAAGAGCAATTTATTTAAAATGATAACCGTTTTATCATTGCCACATTTAAATACAGTTGATGAATTCAAAACAATGGTTTTTCCCTTACAATAATTGAAATCTTCTGACCTAGTCTTGTTATCCTGGTGGCAATTTGTTTTGCCACTGACCGTGCCAAGGCGGTAACCCCAATGGTTGTCTTTTTCGTTAATTATTTGTGGCGTCTTATATGAATTGACATACTTATAACAAACATGCTCTCTCTTTGTCTCTTATTTTTCGCTACGTAGGAGGCTGTTTTTTGTGAGTGTGACGTTTACCGAGACCAGAGCTCCTGGACTAAAATCAGCAAGAACACGATGACAGGGATAACAGAAACAAATCGAGCTTCTATGCTCTTTAATGAAAAGATTTCCCCATAAACCTTCATTAACTCTTAAACCCCTGCCACTGTCGTGCAACCAAAGAGGTAAGCTTAGTGATCAACTGTAGATGGGTTAATCACCAGGCCTGCAGAGCGCTGTAGAATATTACGTTGTTAACCTTTCTTTTTGAATTAATTTACAGATGGTTTGTACAAATAACCGAGGGAAGTTAATATTGCCTTTTATTTTCTTAAGTTTAAAAATTAAATCTTCATAAAAATGGCTGTGTAATACCTTGTTGCAATAGTGATTTTTAACTGCACATGTACTTGTTTAATTACATCTGGGCATCGGCGATCAAACTTGCAAAAGGATTTCCTTCATTTATGATACCGATAACCTTGTTTTAATTTTTTTCTGTTATGCAAAGATTACGTTCATTGAAATCATTAACATCATTCGAAATCGTTTTTTTTCTCTTAGTTAATCATAATAAAACAAATATGTAAAACTGTTCTTTTTTATAAGGCAGTAGAGTTCTTACATGCGCATTCAGTGCAGATCCAGGTCATTAAGCAGATTCGTGCAGTCTGATCAGGATCTACAACAGCCCCTTAAAGATTAATAAGGTAATTTCTAACAAAGAAAAGACTGATTAACATTTCTGGTCGCACATGGGATATCGAAACAAATATCATTCCCCTTTTCTTAAAAATATAAATAGGTAGAAAATGGGATTTCCATTGCTGAAAAGAATATGAAAATGTCAAGAGCGAATAGCTATCAGAGGGTACTGACAATATCCATTTGTCTATAACTGAAAAAAAGTACTGACAATATCAACCACTTCATCAAAATATTAATAGTGAGTTTTAATTTTAAAAAAACTACAACAACATAGTAGCTTCATCATTTTTTGCCACCATGTATTTGCTGATTTAACTGTAGCTTTATGGTCTCAGTAAAGTCACTGAGTACCTACCTGTTCCGTTTGACAATGTCATAACCGTCTTATGTTTTATATGTGTGCGTTGTTTTGTTTGCAATATAGTCGAATTGACGGGTGGGTTGGAGTTAATACACCAAAGACGATTTGTTCCTTTTTGTTCACATTAAAACATTTCAGGGAAAGTGTGAGGTTTGAGTACCATAGAGCATCGATTAAACCCCAGTTGCAAAATGTTTAACAACTGGCCTTTCCAAGGCGGTAACTCTTTTTGGTTTTAATTAATTTGCACTCTACGCTTCGGTCATGTGGGGAGGCTGTGTCATCTGAATGTACCATATTCTGATATGTAGGGGAGACCGGGGCTAGTTGGTACACTTTTTAGACTTTTTAGTGTACGATCTAAACTAATACACCGATTTTGGATTCGATACTGTTTTAAGAAAGCTTATTCTGTCGACAATCAAATTATTGGTGTGGTTCATCAAAGGGATGTATTTAACAACTTGAAAGGTTAGGTAGAATCAGCCAGGTCGAATGTATCAACTTGCCCCGCCATCGGGGCAAGTTGTTACATAGATTGGGGCAAGTTGTTACAAACTGTACTTCATCAGACAAATAAGAAAAATTGCCAATTTATTTTACTTTTAACTTCATAAACTTCAAAACAACAAAGAACACGACTAAATACTTCTGTTAACCCTTAAAATTCAAACCGAGTACACTCGGCCTTTGTGACCATCGTAGATCCAGATCTGCTGACGTGGTTGCGCGACGGCAGATCAGGATCTACATTGTTCGCCGCCAATTCACTTGGGCCGCCAATTCACTTGGTATGGTTCTAGCGTCTAAACAGCGAACAGTGTGGACCCTGAAGAGCGCGCCGGCTGATCTGGGTCCACACCGGTCTCAGAAACCTTAAATTTCAGCGCTAAAGGTTAAAATATTATATGTCTGTTTCACAACACTCAAACTATCTAAACTATCCTTGAAAGTTTATTACACCTCATAATTCTCTCCATCCGACTCGCAATTATGGCATATATAAACATTGTTTTTCCTAACGTCTGTGCATTCCTCATGGGACCATCCACTGCAGGATTGACACTTTATCCGTGGTTCGCGGGATATACTGTTGGAGTACGGCTCAAGGCATACCAAGCAATACCACTCTTCTTCTTCATCTGAAGACAATTCAACTTGTTTGCGTTTTGCTTTTTGTTTAGGCTTTTTTTGTCTTTTAGAGTTTTCAGTCTGTTTCGTCTCCTTTTTGTTTGCTTTCTTTTGTTTCGACTTTTTCAGGTTGACTTCTTTTTCCAGAGCATTCTTTTCAGGAGTATCAGTAAGAACCGCACATTTAGACTCTTCTTTTTGTGACGGTTTTTCTTGGTGCAGCTTTAGAAAATGGACGCACCCTTTCTGGCGAGAACAAGGGTCCGTCTTTATTATTACGAAGCGGACTGCTAATCTGGCTTGAATTCACCTTTTTCACCGCACTGTAATGAGCACTACCATTTGCTCCAGTTAAAACTAGGTAATGTCACCTTTAAATGCGACACCTGGCCTTCCCGGACCCATTGCAATGATGTTAACTTCTTCGGATGAGGTTTGCTGGTAAATGATTGCAGAGATGCCAAGGCTGTTACACAAAGCTGACATAATGAGATCAGAAGTATCATTGTTATATTCTTTGAATCTCAAATACCGCTCAATATCATTTTGTACATCACGGCCACTTGAAAAGTCTTTATAGAAGTCTGCATGTTCATTAATTTCTTCCAGCAACAAAGTACCTAGTGTATCACTGGTCACTTCCACTATGCCCTCTTCTTGAAGACTTCTTGCAGCTGCATATAAAAGACAATGTCCATCCCCGGGTACAGGTACTACCTCTCGGTGCATCGGTCGAAGCTTAGCATTTACAATGGAGAATGCGTGTTCACCTGTTTCAGATGTATCGACTTTTGCGGTTTGTACATGTACGTCCGACTCGACTTGCTGTTTATGAATTGCATTGCTGACATGACTTTCATCTGCTTCTATGTGTCTGTCAGTTGGCGGTGAGTCATTGCCGTTCACAGTCTCATCTGTATAAAGCTGAGGGCGATCAGTTACATAGGAGGGGCCAAACTCTGTCTCCTCAAATATGTCTTCATTTAGTGGGTGAATTCCTGTAACCTGGAAAAAAAATACATATCATAAATCATTCTGAGGTAGGTAGGTAGGTAGGTTAAACTATTTAACTAATTGTACACATTTATAGGCCTGTCTAGTCTACAATAAGTGAATATTGTTTCTCAGTTACCGCACAAAAGTATATGAAAACCTTACTGCACACATCGCGAGCGTATCCTCCGAACGTTTTTACTTAACGTTGTAACAGAAATCACGTAACGTCAAAGTTATACGTTGCAATAAAAACTTTGACGTCACATTCGTAGAAAATACAATTTCGTACATTTAATGTTTATTTGGGTAAATTTTAGAATGGTAAACGGCAAAAAGAATCGATCATCGGTCTTCGGCAAAAGTAAGGAAATCCTAATCCTTGTGCATACCGTTCAAGTAGGAAACACGGCAAAGCCTTGTTTCCTTGTTGAACGTTGCACCCTCGGGATGGGATTTCCCGATCTTCGCCGAAGGCCAATGTTACAGACAAGTATACCTTAAAGCCACTAGAAGCATTAGTCTGGTTCGCTGCTCTCTTCCAGGCTTCTCCTGCAATGGCTGGTAGGTCATAGATGCTCATAGGCCGCGCTGGATTCGCACGCATCCAAATGTCCTGCAGAGAAGATACATACTTCTTGAAGGGTCCGTAGACGGCTCGATCAAGAGGTTGGAGCTTATGACTTGTGTGAGGCGGGAAGGAAAGCATTATGATACCGTTTTCACGAGCGAAGTTTATTATGTCCAGGCTAATGTGGGAGTGATGATTGTCCAATAAAAGGAGCACTTTCTTCTCTGGACTTGGTCTGACATGCTTAGCAAAGTGCTGCATAAATGTTAAGAAATTTTCAGAGGTCATCCACCCGGATGGATGGGAAGCTCCAATACAGACGACGGGTCCACCAATCACGAAGTGGTCAAAGTACTTCACCCTGGGGAAAATAAACATAGGTGGAACGCTATTTCCTGTAGCGCTCACTGCACCGCACATTGTAACAAGAGTTCCTCTCTCGCTAGATGTGAGAGCTCCGATTTGTTTTGCCCCTTTAGGACCAACAACGCTCACTGGTTTTTGAACTGTGGTGACCCCCGTTTCGTCGACATTCCATATGTCCTGTGGCTCAATATTATCTCTTTCTAACACAGACTTTAAAAGAGAGAAGAAATTCCCAACATTTGTCCTATTAAAGCTGGTCGCTCGAGAGAGACTTCTAGGTTCGGGTGTTCGAATAGAAAGAGCAGGATTTCTCTTCAAGAAACCCGAAAACCAATCTGCTCCTGCTGTTTCGTTAGCCTTCCATGATTCCGGCATGTCAACCCCGAATTCTCTACCACATTCGAAAGCCAGTTTCCGGACATCCCTTGGCGACAATCCAAAGAAAATATTGGCAGCTTTCACAATGTATTCAGTAAGGATAGTTTCTTGTTCAACACTGAAAACTTGGTGGGGTGATTTAAAGCATATATTAAAATCCCTTGTGCCAATTGTTTGAGCCTCTTTAACGTATCTACAAAGTGTCATAACGTTTATTCCATATTCTGAAGCAACGGACCTTATAGATCTCCCGGCAAACAAAATCTCACTGACCCCGTGCCGAATGAGCTCATGTGGTGTTGAGGACCTGTTTGTTTTCCGTATATAATTCCTCACCATCAGAAAAGCAAGATAAATAATTATATAAGATGGCTGATGGAATGATATACATGTGTATCTAGAGTTTTAACATTCTATAATCACGGTTGTAGCTCTATACGTTCAGGTCATTTTTTGCAGTTTGAAGCTAGTATAGAGTATGATTTAAGCTTTCCAATTAAACCCATGATATATCTAGCCTATTCCGAAATTCACTAGATCTAGCTGTAAAATGACAACTAAACCAAAATTGCGGTTGTATATGTGCGAAATTATAACCTAATTTACATGGAAGAGGCACATAAAATGAAACAAAATATAACGGGGCAAGTTGGTACACTGTAACAACGTATCGGAAAATTAGAAAATTTACTTTTGAAGCTAAAATTTGATTTCTATGTAAAATTTTATAAATTACTTTTCTCTTGGTTTTCAGTCCTCCGGGAAAAAATGGCGGTATTGAAATCCTATGGAGTCTAAGAATCGATGACGTCATAAACAACGTCATCTTTTCAAAACAAGCGCTGTAACGACTTGCCCCGTGTAACAACTAGCCCCGGTCTCCCCTAGGTTCACTCTTTTATATAATTCGGAAAGAGGTGGACACTGACTATGGCAAGACAATCCAGAGGGTATTTGTAGACCTTGTAGAAAAAGAGAACCTATCATTTGTATTTGGCGAAGATCAAGGTATCTCAACCCGAGGGTAATGCTTTCCAGACGGAAACGAGGCTGT